>LR736866.1:2984018-3012796 GCA_902654985.2 Oryctes borbonicus
AATTATTTTCTTTTAATTCTGTATAATTATTTTCTTTTAATTCTGTATAATTATTTTCTTTAAATTCTGTGTAATTATTTTCTTTTAATTCTGTATAATTATTTTCTTTTAATTCGACTAGGGGTTGGGCTAGGTTTTTGTCCTTAACTGTGTTGAAAGAATATAATTATTTTAAAACTTTGAAATAAAATACTGCATCCTTTGAATACTAAAAATTATATAATTTTCTATTCGATTCGATTAGCAAAAGAAAATAAGTAGATTTTATTATTAATTCATTTTGTTCAGAGTCTCAGGTTGAAAGGATATTTCTTTTATTCTGCTCTTGAACTCCTGAAGTTTCGGTTTACTTGAAACCTTCATCAGGGATATTCGATGGGTATATAATCAATTTTCTGTTTATCAATCAAAAGAGAAAATTGAAATTTGGAAATGAAGAAAAAAAGAAAATGAGGTTTGTAAATGATGCATGCAAACGCAACGCTAAATTTTAGTAAAAATTACATAAATATAAATAATAAATAAAGCTATTCTTATAGTAATAACAATCTATTCCTTTTTCAAATAAACATACAGTTTGCCTTTTACAATTTGAATCAAGAACTAAGTTTATGTTTGTCTTTCATTGTGATCCATTTATTTTCTTTTCCTCTTTCTTGGTGAAAATAATTTCACTTCGTCCTTCCATTTATTAATTATCTCCACATAATACTTTGTAAAACGTCTATACCTAAGAGTAAATCAAAGAACATGCTAAAACTAGCTTAAATGTTACTTCTGTGTAATTGTGTGTATGCATAAAAATTTTATATGGTTGGCAATTTTGTTTCAATTTACTATTTTTAAATATGTAGATATTTAAATAATTTCCAAAATAAATCTATCTGTTTTGATCAATATGCTCAATTGAAACAAGTAAAAAAATATGTACATTGAAATTTTGTTTGCAAATTGTTCCATTCTTCATATAAACAGTTTTTGACTTTTCTTGTATTACACAATAAAGATCTAATTAACGTTTTGTTGCCTTTGACATTTTAGCTGTACTTATGCCTGCTTTTCTGCAATATGTCGTTTACCCAATTCTTTTCCTTTGCAAATGCCATCAGCGCGTATTATTACAAAGATATGCCAGAAAATATACCAAAAAAAGGTCGCCCGAGGAGATCCGTTTGAATGAGTCCGCGATATATGAGCGCCACATAGGACTCCTTTTATTAGACACAAAGGTATAAGTTTCAGAAGCGGTTAATTATGCGGATACTTCGACCGTTTCGCATCATTTCTCCGTTTCGCTCGTGGATTTCCCTTTGTACGGAAAGTTCGGTTTCCGCCCAACGGTGCGGCCGGCGCTTTGAACACGGTCCGTACCCCGGGAGAGGAGAGAATCCGTCGGACAGCGCTATCAGCTTGTATCAAACATTTCTTCTGAGATGAGGACAACCAGGTGACCGCCTTTCGGAGGCTGTGGTGCTCCGCCTCGGCAACGCCCTCTTCCAATCGCTTCGTGCAGGCGGCCAGACGACGCCCGGCCGTCCCGACGCCACCAGGACACGTGATCCGGTCCACGTGCCTCTACTAAAACGAGACTACCTCCTGGGGCAGGACATAGCACTTTTTGGTCGATTTTCTTAGTCTGCCTCTCTGCCACGGAGGGATGGTTCGGCCGTGGCTAAAGAAAGTTTTACTGCTGTTTTATGGGCAAGGCGAAAACGGACGAGGTGGCGTTTTGGAAACGATGCTCTAGAATAGGTCGAGCTCTTGACTTCGACGCGCTAGCTAGCTAGCTGTTTTTATAATTTTTTTGCTCTTTTTCTCTTTCAAGTGAACTCGAGTTACTATATTCGTTCAGATAAGCAAACGGATCATTTATAAGAAAGTGTTTAAATATTAAATTTATTAAGGGGTATGAGAGAATGTCATAAAAGTTATGAATTCAGTGAATTTGTTAAATTTTCCATGATTAATGCAGATAAAACGTCGTTTTAAAAGAACTGAACTTTGCGATAAAACGGATTAGTTTAATTTTTCAAGCACCTAAGTAGATTTAAAATTAAATAAATTAGTAACAAATTTTAATTCAATCTGTAGCAATTCTACATGTTAATCCAATGCAGACAAACTATATGAAGATAAGCTTTGTAATGGTAAAATGAAGTCTTTTGAATCTCTATTTTGCAAAATCGAAATAAAAAACTAAATAAATGGAATCATTATTATGGCTAAAATCAAAAGAAACAACATCTAAGTGCCAAAGAGAGTTTTATGGTAAAAAATAATTCCAACAATCTCTTTATTGTGAGATTTTGAAAATTGTCTTTTAGAAAGTCGATTTTTTTACAGTCGCCTGAAATAAACCTTAGCTAAATAGTTAAAATTTTAATTTTTTACTTACTATGTTTGTAAAATTTTTAAATAATATGCCAAATCGACTATCATCTACTCAAAGTAACCTCCTCAAAATAAATATAGCGGAAGAATTGCATTTCGATACCCTGTCCTGAGAATACTGCGTTCCAAATTTCTGTTTTTTTTTTTTTTTATTATTCTGAAGTTCCAAATCAATTGAATTACAGCACAATACGTTCATTTGAGCAAATTTTTCGATTTTTGAACACTTAAATAAATCTTGATTTGCATTTCAGTCAAAAATGATCAATTCTCTTTATTTGTTTGTCTTTTTTTCATATAAAATCCAATGTTACCTTCTCAGTTAGATTAATTTTGATATGGGATAAAATCTCATGGTTTCCTTTTTCTATTTAAGTTACAAACAATGTACGTGTAGAAACACTTAGTTCGATGAAAAGCAAGATAATCAAACTAGAGGAAAGTAAAGCTTCGGTTTACTTACGGCTTACCGGTTTCTTTCAAGGTACGAAAGAAATACAGATTAGATTTTCGGTTGAAAAATGTGGATCGATATATCCTCGAAGCAACTGTCCTGGATTAATCAATTAAACTTGTGTGATGCGGAGTGTGCCGATACTTTCGTGTTCTTTGAAGTAAAGCTTATTAAATCGCCATAATTTTGAAAGTTTGTGAAGCAGTAGCGCCAGATTTATGCTTAAATTGTTACAAAATAAAATTGACTCTCCTTCCCTGCTTACTGTAGTTCACTTAAATATGCCATCTCGTGTTATTGTTAAAAAAAAATCATGTTTTATGGTTGTTAGTTAAGATTGCAAATGAAATAGATAAACCTATTTCTCCATAACATACATAAATACTGAACGTCATAAAAATAGCGATTTAATTCATTTAATTTTGCAAGAATCAAGATTTTCTTCTATCGTTGCTTTATGTCTGTGTATCAAATATGATTTGTTATGCAATTACATATATGTTTATTGATTTTTGTTTAAAACAGAGTACTTCTGCTGTTGCAACTCAGCGTTCTGCATATGATTTCCATTCGACACAAAATTAGTAACAACCGAACTATCCTAAGACGATAGGGTTTCTCCAACAAGTCTGCTAATGATATTTTGTAATGTGTATAACACACTTTTGAGATTTAATTAACTTCAAAAGATGCAGCGTTTTGAAGAAAGGAGTCAAACAATTGCAGCCACCTGATCGAAAGTAACAATGTATCAACCGTACCTAGTCAGATTTCTTTTAAGTCTATTTATTAAATTGAATATCCATAAGACGTACAGTGCTGTGAGATGTTGGCCGTAAATTGTAACATTTCTTACATTTATCCCGCAATCAACGGCATTGCAGACTGTTGATGTTAATTCCCTTCCTTGGTTGAAATTATATGATACTAGCTTGTCCAGTGTTAATGGAAAATTATTATCAAGAAAATTCTGTATCTTCTAGCATGTTGAAGCATGTCGAGGTCTCGAAACGATCCAGGATTTGTACCAATCAATTTTTACAGTACCTAATTACTGAAAGTTAAGCCTGTTGGGCGAATACTATTAATTTTATCAATGCAAAATTATATCTAATAAAGAAATATTATCTTGTTGAAATCAAAAGGAATCATAATTTACAGGAAATTATAAACTTCCATCAGTATGTAGATTCTCTACGTTGAATCCCTTTGTCGCTTTAAAATAAAGTAACGGGAATATCACTTCGACCGCGTAACAACGAATCATGAAGGATGAAACAGCAGTTTATTTCGATTCAAATTTACGCTCGAACCCCGAATCTGCAATTGGAGCGAATACAGTAACTTCTTTCTTTTAAAATTCACTTCAAAGTGAAGTGAACTGAAAAGGAGGAGAACAGTAGGTACTCGAGCGCGAAGCTGTTTTCTTATTTCGGTTGTGACAACAACGTAGAATCAACAAGAAATATGCCATTTCACCTCAAGACAATGCTGGCGTGGGCCTATTTGAGAGGGTAAATAAAGGTAATTACTCGGCAAACATTTCGAAGACGTTTATATTGTAGCCGGAGAAACCAATATTTGGTGTGCAATTATGCGTGTGGGACTATATCAACATCAATTTTTTATAATTGTTTTCCAAGTACGCGGCCGTTTTACAAATACGTTTGTGAACAACGCGTACGTACTAGAATGCGTTGTACCCGTTTGTCTCATTAATTTTATTCTGAAAAATTATCGCCCTTGCGTTAGAATTAAGCAAATTGAGCGCGCTTACAGGGCGTGGGTTTTAATTGATGGGCTTTCATATATGTATTACAAACAACAACTTACAATGAAGAGTTACGTTTAATTTTTCAGAATTACGTACACAACACTGGAAAGAAACAAAACATTTAAGGAAAATTAAATCAAAAGGACAAAAACAATAACATTGCATATTAGTGGTTATTTCTTTTTTTATTATTTAAAACGATAAGAAAGTAGCAACAAATGCTGATCGTTTACGTTTCGTGTATTTAATTATTTTGAATAAAAAAAAATAATTCCATTCGACTAATTAAATGATTCCAAAGTAAGCCAAATCATATCACTTTTACTTTAAGGATTCGAATATTTTCTTTTTCGCTGGCACATTAAATATTGTGCGTTTGTGAAGTAACACATACACCGAAACGCAAGTGTTTGAAGTCAATTTCCAAAAGCCCATTTGGAGCCGCGACCCATAGTTCAAGAAACGATGTGCTAAAAGGTACGGGTGTACGCTGATATTTTTAAAAATTCACTTAAAATCTTAACACCACATACGAGGCACATTTTTCCCAGTTATCTGACATAATGTAGCATAAGAGCCCCTCCGTACACATCATGGTTTACAAATCGCATTACAGTCCTTGACAACACGCTTCCTTCAATACAAAGCAGTAGATTTGCTCTTATCGCTCAAAACTAACTAATTAGTTCATCTTGGACGAATAAAGTTTTCACGGAAAAGGGTAACATAAACGCCGTCGAAACTATTCCATCGGTTCGACGAAGCCGGTTTGAATAAATTAGTAGAAAACATAGCGTTTTTATCGAGCTTCCTCGCAATGGACGTTTGTGCGTGATGGAAAAGCGGAGGCGACGTATAAATATGTAAGTGGTCGGCTATATCGTTTACCATTAGCTTGGAGACCGTGTTGTGCAGCTTTGCTCTCGTGATACCAGCTTGAAAGCTTGCTTGCCTATGTTGTCGGTCTCTTTGACCGCTAATTTCGTTGACAAAATGTTGGCATACACAATGGAGCGACGTAACTTCAAATCAAAAATAGAACAAAGCCGTTCGTAGATATTTGTTGGAGCTACGAAATTATCCAGTTGTCTGGGTTTAAATAATTAGGTATTTTGAACGGCTAGTAGTTTTTTGTGTGACAAATAATCCTTTAATTAATGAACGAACCGTGGACAACCTTTAAGGGTAATAATTTTAATACTTTTGTTGGCGACGAAATATAATTGTATTTTTGTACAATTGAATATCGATTATATTTTTTATTAGGTTCTGAAACGATTCTGTTGTTATAAGTAGATTACGTAAAAAGGATAACTAATACAAGGTGAGTCGGAAACAAGCGAAGATTTTGACTATTTACTAGTTCCAATTTTTTAATTACGTTATAACTTGAAACAAATGAAAATCGGATAAGTTTTTTATATTATTTTCACGTGTGGAATGCACTCCTGGAGCTTGGTCCCAAGGTTACTCACGTTTTATATCCCTCTGCTTAGAAAATAGTTAAGTGAAGAAATGAAAGAAATTCTCCAGCCTTTGTCTTCCTGGGACTGCAGAGAAGATACCGTCCGAAGTAAGTATTGCTGTGTATTATGAAATGCTCTGATAATCAATTAAAGATACATAGATTTGGCATAACTATCGTGGATGTAACAAATTACTATGTTAGAAATGTCTTTCGGGTGATGTCTTGTAGTTAATATTTGACTTCTTTATTATCTTTATTTCTAAAGTCTTTAGAAATCTTCTGAAGAAGCTGACAGGATAGTCAGCGAAACGTCAAGTAAAATATTAACTACACAACATCACCCGAAAGACATTTCTACTATGGATTACGGTCGTGAAAGCCTACACTCAAATTACTATGTTGCTTATTATTATATATAAAACAGTATATATCTCACTTATTCAGTGAATGTATTGTTCGTGTTAACAACCATAACCACAAACAACTAATTTCAGTTAGAGAACCATAATTTCCTACCGAACCTGATTTTGCTTGGTAAACATTATATATTCATTTTGGACAGCAAAAAAAAACAAAATCTTTAGCCTCTCTTAATCGGTTTCATTGGGTTATACCGTTTTATAGGGGAACGGCCCTTGAACGCAATCCTAGAATCATCCACGCTCAGGCGTCTTGTTCCATGATAACGTGTTTCAAGGTTTTATCGAGATTTTCAAGCAAAGGGCGTATCTCGAACAATTTATCTTTATCGAACTATCGACTGATAAGTATCATATCTACTTTTTCCAAAATAATTGAAACAATCATGAACAGAAATATTACATCTTATTTACAAAAGTTTAACCTACTATCAAAAAACCAACACGGCTTTATACCTAATCGATCAACTAATACTGCTCTATTTAATTTAATTAGTAGCATTCATGAGTCGCTTGATTCGGGGACGCCTTGTGTGGCGATACTTATCGATCTGTCGAAAGCTTTCGACTGTATTAATCATTCCATTTACTTGTATAAGTTATCAACGGAATATGCCAAAGGTGGTTTAAATCATATTTAACTGATCGCCACCAGAGAGTCGTTCGTGACGGTGTTCGTTCGGATGGATGTAGTGTTGCCAGGGAGGTGCCACAAGGATCTATCCTCGGACCAACTTTTTTTACCAATTTCATTAGGCCTGGAATTAAATTTAACTCTGTATGCAGACGATATTAGCATCGTTGTTACTTCAACTAATCTCAAAGAGCTGTTGCAACAAGTGAATAGCATTATTGGATGTATAAAAATCAATTGAAACTAAATTCGGATAAAACAGAAATTCTTTTATTTAACAGAAGGAGATATAACATATCCGGTTTTCCCTTAAATAACCAACTTACTCCATTCACTCAGTCGACAAGATTACTCGGCGTATTGGTCGATGAATGTGTTAGTTGGGCAAACCATGTAGACGCTCTATGTAGCGAGTTGTCGCGAGCCTGTTATGCATTATATAATTTGCGAAGGAGTTGTGGTTTCGATATCTTAAAAAGTTTCTACTATTCTCGAATGACTTATGCAGTTATTCATTGGGGAATGAGCACTGATGCCTCTAGAGTCTTTATTTTACAAAAGAGAGCCATTGGATTGCTAGCAGGACTCAGCTGGAGAAGTTCCTGTAGAGACGTCTCTTGTCGAATTTAGTATAAAAATAAAGTTCTTCCTCTCTGTGTCGCGTATAGATTAGATTGATGTAATAAATCATCGATTATGGTGTTTACGAAAATAAGAAATACATCTATTGCCGGTAGAAAAATGCTCATTAATAGGACTTTCTTTCAAATTACACCCTGACAAATCCATATCTAAGTTACGCTTCTTCCATTTTCTCTCAGCATCTAGATTCTGAATTGTTTCACCCTCGTTAATAATTGTCGCTAACTCTTCATTGCAATTTTCATTACCTGCGCCGTTCTAATCATTTGCAACTTGAATGCCAAGTTCTTCTCTATCATATTACAATTCCTCACTTTCTCCATTCGTTTCTGTACTATTATTTACGGCTCACAGTCAAGAAAGAACTCGAATATTTCCAAATATTTACATTCACTAAACATTCTCCGACATTAGCAACAGTTGGGGTTATTTTCAAATGAATGCGGATGATCATTGAATAGCTTTATTTAGCTTTTTTTAATAGCTTTTTCTCAGAGTACTCTTAGTCAGTAGAACTCAAAATCAAATTAGAAATAAAGATACTGCTTGAAAACAACGTGGATTAAGAAATATGTTGTTAAAAAATGTTAAATATTGATTAAACGACAAATATCAATAGATTCTATTTAACATAATCCTTTTGGTTAACTGTGTTAGTTGGATTTAAACCTGTTTTGCGTCATTCCGTCGAATTTTTATTTGACGTAACCACGTGAAATCAAAGTCTGAATAATTTTCAGCTTTAACGAAAGCTCGTCGTCGTGTTCCAACATATAAATTCCATCGTCCGTTTGAGGAGTGTTTGCATACTCGGTTAAGTATTTGTCATGCTATGTTTTAATTAAGCACATATTTCGCGACAAGGAGAAGGCACAGGCGGCTCAAAGCTCCCTCTCGCAGGCGCTCCTTTCCGCGTTAGAACACGCCAAGGGCTTCCTGTACGTTCGCTGTTACCTGCTTTTCGTACGTACCAAGAGTGCCTGACTAAACTATGCGCGCTGCGACATCAAAAGGACGAAAAACGGGTTAAATTCTCGATATTGTGTACTTTTATCTATGTGTGTGTATGTGCCTGCCGTAGATTAGCCGGCAAAAGGATAGGTGGATGTAGGAACGGCGTGCAGAAGGCACGAAATTCACCAAAGAGAAACGTTAAATTCGTCCTCGGTTGATTTTTATGCAAATAATGTTACGCTGGGGCAACGGAAGATAGGAAATTCCTGATTCTGTGCGGATTACGTATTTGGAGCATTCGTTGTGTAGAGCTAGAGGTGGATGTTTTTGTAAAATCTCTGTCTCTATGTATTCATATTTCTTGCTAATATTTTTTTCTTATTTGGAATCAATTCTTTAATTTATTGATGCATGAGACTATTTAATTATTCGCGAACCACGCGACGTGAGAAGCTACGTTCTACGAAACATCGTTAAGGACAATACTTTTTAATTTTCTTTTACAACCATTTTCTTATGTAAGGTATGAGTATCGTTTAGAGAATTGCGCGATATACTCAAAAAATGTAGTAAAAATTCTACGTTGCCAATTGCAAAAATACTTCATTTCGACATATCCAGGCTTTTTGGACGCTGCAATAAATGTTAACGTTAAGGCTAGGATGTTAGCTAATATTACAGATATAGAAGAGAGCAACCGATATGACCTTACTACATTATTAAAACATATTCACAAATCGAGATGTTTGAATTACGAGCATCAGTGGAAAACTCTACTTCTTTTTTGTTTCGCGTTTTCGAGTTTTATCGTTGACCGCGCTATAAATTGTAGTCGGTGATAGTATTAACGTAGGAAGTAAAAGTCCATAAAATACGGCGGCCAACGTCAAACGGAACTATCGGTTACGATATGAAATGTATTCCTGCCTAACAAATATCATAAATTTCGCATTACATTTCGCGCAAATATGTTTTCGACAGGTATGTTTTTATTGTATTCGTTCGTTCGTTCGCGATTCATTTGTATTTTGCATTTGATGTGCACGCCGAGCCGGTTCTGTCGTTTGAAACAATAATTTTTCCGAACGAAAGTAATCCAATAATGAAAACCTGTCCGTTTCACGTGTGTAGTTCCATTACATTTATATTTTTAATCTAATAATTATTTCAATTCCAAATTATTCGCTTTAGTAAAGCTCAACAACACAATATTGGATATCCATGCTTTGCGTTGATTGTATTTGGAGGAAATCAATAGGATATTTTACTATTTTTTGAACAAATAAAGTAATTAAACAGTACTTTTGTTGTAAAATAACAAATCCTGAATGTATCTGTTACATTAATTAAAATTAACTTATTACAAGAGTTCGCATTAGTTACTTCTAACGTTTGCTTGAATTTCATTTTAACTTGGGATGGTAGTCCGGTTCGACACAGAAATAAGCAAGTTAGTATATTTATTTATGTAACACGCGGTGTATATGAACGTTAAAAATTGGTAGGAATTAACAAAATTAAAAAATTAAATTAAAATTAAATTAAAAAATTAAAAAAAAACCTACAAGAATATTAAAAAAAGGAAATGTTAAATTAAAAATAACAATACTAAAGAGTTAATTGTATATAAGATGTACGTTCTCGTTTACGTTGCATCACCCACGATTGCTGCATGCCAATCTACATTTGGATTGCAACGGATTCTAGCAGGTATTCCCCTAGAAACATGTGTGAAATATTCAATTCTTGTAAATGTGGGAAAACAAACTAGACCAATATGGTAAACAATCGTTTAAGTTGACCTTCATAAATACATTTGTAACATTTTAACGAAATGCCCCAACAATTTAGTGGTGGCGCGTTTTTAATTGCAGATAGTGTATTACCAGAATATTTTTGACGAGTAATGCTGAGACTTGCAACTTTTCTTGTTATGTAAATGCTTTTTATACGTGAGATACCAATATTTGTTTTAATGGGTAGATGCCTCACTTAATATCTACTTTTTTCACCTTGGGTAGAGAGAGGAACCTTGTACTGAGTATACGAGAGATGTTAGAGTTCTAAAATAAATACTCTCACCTTTAGATGGGATTTTTATTACCAGAAATCAATTAATCACATTCGGAGGTGCAGTTCCCTCAAATTACCATTAATTAACATTTTCTTTCGATAAAAGGAAAAACATGTTGGTGAAGCAAGGTTTAATCCTTTTCAAACTTTAAACAAAGACGACATTGATTGGAAACTTCATTCGATTTTAAAACAATACGACGACATTTAGTAGTTGTACCAATCCAAATGTATGTACGTAGTGTGCTAAAGTTACAACGGAGCGGATTCCGTTAATTATCGAAAATAACCCGCAGTCATATCGTATTACCTTTGTAGATAAATTAATAGGCATTTCAAATGCGTAATAGGGACCAAAGTGCATACGTTCGGATGCATGTTGTGTACAATGCCATTTGTATTCTTTGTAAATAATGCATCGATGCGTTCTGTACGGGGGATTTCGTTTATTCTAATTGGGTAATAAACAGACCATCGTAAATTGCAGCGCATTGTTTCGCGTTTTTCAACTCTTTTGTTCTGTTCTGCACGTTGTCGTATTAAATTTTAAATTATCAAATATGTAGGTGCACGTACAAATTAGAATGCGTATTGTTTTTACTGCGTTTGTGAAAACAAATAAATGTCCGGGTAAAATAGTTTTATCGGATGACTTTTTCAGAAGCAGCATTGCAGAAAAGGACATCGAATAAAAAAAATCTGTTTAGCTTATATTTATTGCTTGAAAATTATTTTGTTTGTTTTGCGATTTAGTAGCAAATGAGGACTAATTGATTATAAACAATAATGACTGGAAAGCATAGCATTCTTTTGCGAGGTGGAAAATTGAAAAATCACAAATTTCTAAATTGATTAGATGGAATTTGGAGTCGTGGAATTCGAAATTTAAATTTGATTGGAAGAGATAAAGGAATAAATGAGTTTTAAAAATTTTGACGAAAATTAACCTGATATGACAATGTTTTAAAGAGCACATTGTAAAAGAAGAAAGAAGATTAAGAAAATTAAAATAACTCAAAACCAGTTGATTTTAGAGGTAGGGAATCTTGAAACAAATGACTCCGTAACAATCCATGGAATTCAAGAAAGCAAAAAGTATGTTATTCCATCAAGAATAAAGTTGGCTGCGACTTCCGGTATACCCGGAAGCAGTATGAACTTAAAATTAATTTATTATAATAGAAGAGACCCGCTTGTTAACAAATTGTCAGAACTAGGCCTCTTGGCCTAGTTCTGACAACTGCTAACTGCGAAAACTTTTAATGAACGGGTTGCGGGGAAAACCCTGTACAAACTATAATATATTAACAAAAGACCTATTATTTAATATAGAAAATCTAAATCCAATTTCTTTACTACTAAAATTAGTGAAAAGGAGCAGATAAATCCTGTAATTTGTTAAATAAATAGAAAATAGTGCTGATTTCATATATTTTACAATTCATTGTTGCTTTATTTAAGTTAGCCAAATACCAACTGGTTAAAAAATAATTTGAAAGATATACAGATTCCTCCAGATTTTTCACTTGGTACAATTCAAGTCTTAAAGCAATTAAGCAATCGACGTGATTTTGAAAAAAGAAAAAGGAGAAAACTAATTTCGACTTGACTTTGATTAACAACTTTGTTAGATGCCTTTTAATTACCTCGGATTCTAATAAAAGTTTACGAGCGGCTGTAATAAACAAGTTAGTACCCTTTCCTCGATTCATATCATGCAGATATCAGAGCGGCTATTCTGTCATCGGATCGTGTGAAGTTTAATAACGCGTTCATTAATAATACCGAAACGTCTAAAGTTTTGGTCAAATGATATCGGGACTGTCCGGTCATGGGCGTAGTTCCGCGGCGTGGCGTCAGATGGCGCGACAATCGCCCGGTCGCAGCCGCTAATATACAAATTACGGTCCCATCATTGATATATTAGCAAACACCGGTCTCGCTCCTCTCTTTATGAAATCAATCATTGCACCATATTGCTTTACCACGCGGCCTAATTGGTTATTCTGCACCATTTCAGCGATTTTTAATTAATACCTGCAAAATAATTTATACGCCGACGGACGACCTAAAAAAAAAACTAAATCGCACGATTGGCCCTTGTTTTCACTTTTTTTTTGCTTCTTTGTTGTTTTCGTTACACTAATTGCCGCGATCATTAGAAAACGAGGAAAATTGCGATTTCCGAAGTTCTTTTTAATAACTGTTACTTAATTAAGATTAATCGGTTCTACAAGAATTGATCGGAAAAGTGATGATTCAATTAAAATTTTATTGATTTCCATTTTTTCCATGGACTATTAATGATTACATTGTTATTAGGTATTGGTATTAAGGAAAGACATCCTTTGTTGTTGAAATGTGGGCCAGCTAAATTATTATTATTGTCAATTTTGCAAAAGATCAAATTTTAATTTTACCGAACTATATTGCCCTTGTTACAAATTTTAACATAAAATTAAGTATATTTTATGATAAGCGGCCTAACGAGCTTTATAATGTTTATTTATGATTTTCTTTTTTTATCAACCTCGCCGTAGATGGTGGGTGACTCGACTTGTAACGGACAGAAAAATTGCCCCAATCATCGACCATTTCGTGGGTTCTGCGGCTTAATCATCGGCGTTTACAGTTTATTTGTCTCACAAAGGTTAGAAAATATTTAAAACAAAGTTGTGTCAAGTGTATTACTACATTACGACATCGAATGTGGCGCCGTGTGAAGTGCTGTTCAACCAATCTCCATCCAATCAGCTTCTGTCAATAGAAAGCCTTTGTGGGCTTTTGCTCGGTTTCATCAGTGGCTTATATAGCCTCGGACCCCCCCCCCCCCCCCCGCCCTGTGCCTGTCGTTTTGTTAATTAGAACTACCTCTATTCAACAGTAATTCTAGTGAAACGTCAAAATAACTCGTCTAATCTCCATTTACTTCAGGTCGTAAATGTTCGCTGTTTTGTGTTCATCATAACTTTACAACTAAATATTACTCGGTAAGAAGCCGTCAAGTTCTATGAAAAATTTCCATATCTTTCAATTGTCCCTTTTGAAGGTTATATAGAATTAGGCTTTAGGACGCGAACTCGCATGGCGGATTGGACGTTTTAATATGGTATCTTTAGAAAAAGAAAATTTAATTGAATATAAAGGACTGTCTATTACGAAACGTATATTGTTGATTGACCGTGAGATTTGACAAATGCAATTGGGAACAAAGGAGTAAAGGAAAAGGCGACAATTTTTCAGTGTGTCGTCTACAGTACCTACATTTCAAATTCATTTATCCATATTTAATTTAAAGAGTTGCCCAATCAACTCTACCTTGATTAATATAAATCCTCACATACATGAGCTTTTGGAATTCTCTTCTGAAAAGGTATTAAAAGTTAATGATCGCAGATGTGAAGCCCAAGACAACAATACCCGCACCAATTCCTTTAAATTATCATTCGAAACATCGACCCATGCCTCACCTTCGGAACCAACACTGTAGCATTAATTCGGCGACAAACGAAAAGTGGAAATACATATTTATATTAATAAAATACGCACGGTTACACGACATAATTAAAACGACGGTGGCCCGTCTGCCCGACTGGGCTTAGCGCGGCGTAGTTTAGTTGCGTTGTCGGGGTCTGTGGTGGGGCACCCTTTTCTCCCGTGGCCGTTATGTGTTGCAGACAGATTGCTGTCATGTAAATATGGCTCTGGGCAGATTTAATTAACAATCTGCATATCGAAAATAATACGAGATAGCCACGCTTGGTTAGATTCTGCCCCCCCTAATTCGATATACGCAGGGCCGGAATCGACACCATAAACATTTATTAAACTCAATCGGGACGGGCGTAATGAAAAAGTGTCCGTTTTCCGACAAAGTACGAAGGCTTATTGAATGTTCAGGTTGGATATTGAATTTCGAGGTGGAACGAATTCGCTTTACTTCATTAGGCAGATTTGATGTGAGTGCGACTAATTATCCGCAAAATGCTTGAGGGGCGTAATTTTTCATGGAAAAAACAAGCATTTTTGAAGCGCTAGATAAACGTCTTCAAATTGGCGTAACTCACATGGACTCCTCGCAATTTTGGATGCTAGTTGCCTAATATCGAACTTAATTTAGCGTAGCAGAACTTCGAGTTGGTGAGGGTGCAATGCGATTTACTCCACAACAAGCTCTAGTTTCCTTAAGAACACCGCAAAAATTGAGATGTAGGTTTAAAAGGTTTATGAATGTATAAATTTTTACTTGCTTCGTTAAAGGATAAATAATTTCATACAATCATGTCCGAAAATAATTTGGCACAATCTCAAAATCCAACACCTATACGAAATCTAATCCACCGTATCGAAATATCAATATTTTTAGAGACGGTACGGCGTTGCTCGTTTATTAGGTGCAGCAGCCATTATTATTGGTAACCTGATATCTTTAATTAGGCATTCGTGACTGGCTTTGACAAATTGTCGAAGTCTCAGGAGCGAATTGGAGAACCGCTCGCGATGCAAGGCGTTCGTGTATACGGAGGGGACCAGCATTAACTATTCATTCTTCGCGTAGGTGTAGGTAAATATTTAATTAAATATCGATCAGATTATAAAATTAATATGTTTACTGGAACTACTCGATTCGGTCATGTGTTCTTAATTTAGTTATCGAAACTGTCGAAGTACATCTACATTAATAACAACTTCCGAACGCCGGCGGTGGTGCGCCGTTGGTGGATGTTTTATGGAGGACGTCGCTCTCCTCTTGATTTTCATCAGCTAACAAAGTTCGAACCGGCGAGAAGCGATTGCATTTATATCAGCGATTCCATTATTAATACGTCAAACATGTTTTCCGCTTCGTTTTAATTAATATGCACATGAAATAATAAAACGGGAAAATTAGACGGGGTGTAAGTACTTGAGATTGACGAGGTTGTTGTTTGTTCAAAATCACGGAGAAAAATGTATCTAGTTCATATAATAATAAATATGTGACAACTCAAGTTTTGTTAGAGCAATTACACGTTTTATTGGATTAAGTTAACGAGTTCTTATCTCAAATTTATCTCTGTGATTGTTCAGGAAATGGATATAATAAGATTATTGCCTTGAGTTAATCTTTTTTGTTAAATATCCTATTTTATATTCGTGATAATGTCGCTGGTACAATTAAATTAACTGAATAACAGGTATAATAGCCATAACTAGAAGTCGTGGCATATACACGCAAAGTAGAAAATTACGGAACACTCTGTATCTATATGATGTATAGTAACTCTAGATTAAATTAAATAAGCTTGCTTAAAAAACGCACACTTGTTGTTTTAAAACCATGCCAGAAGAAATACAATACATCAATATTTCACATCAACCTAGTGAAATATTCAACACGTTTTATTTTAAAAATTACGAACAGCTGTGGTTTAGTTCCAAATAACGTCATGTGTAATTTAATTGAACGGACGAATGAAAAATACGAAATAATGTAAATTGCATCCCAATTTAAAAAACAAAAGAAACACATTCAACGTCTGACGAAGAAATACTGAAATAAACTCCGTTTCCTTCGATAATCTAACTCGCTGCCTTTTAAGCTTATTGTATGTTGGCGCACTATTACAATATTAACCAATCATTTTCAGTAATATATCGCCTATAACCATATTTGAATACTCGAAACCTTTTAGCTTTATTGGAACGCGACATGAGGCGGTTTCAATAAGAGAACATTTCTGATTCGAGTATTAATTTCGTAAATGTTTCTGGGATGTTTACCAAACAATTTCGCCCTGATTTGATCTACGAAAATATTTCCTCAGAACAGACCTATTTATTAAAAGTGATACCTTACGACGACGCCACGTTGTATTAGATGTATGATGTTATATTTATATTTATATGTTGTACTGGCGTTTTGGGTTGTTCTACGAGTTTTTCGTAGCCCAAATGTGAATCTATGCTAGGATAAGTTTCTTTGCTAAAATCGGTAGGGTGTTGGGATGAAATATTATCTATCATATAATGTGTAAAATTTAATACAGATTATTACCATCGCATCACATAACGTATCCGAGTCGCGCGGAAATTCTGCCGAATCTGTATAAGGGGCAATATATTTTGTAACACGTACATTTGAAATTATTCTCCGTTTTGATGCGGTACTTTAAAATATATTATCCCAACATACACATATTAGTGCTTTTAAATACACTGATTTATTTTTCTCTTCCTCTCTGTAGAAGGGAGCTACACATATAGCTTTATTAGAATTTTCATCTTACCGGAATCCGCCTTCCGGACTACTTTCATTGAAAGATTTTTATGTACATACACGGAGAATTGCCTCTAAGTCGTTTTGTTGTTCAATTCTCCTAAGCACACAAAACATTTGTTAAACCGAGGCTCGAGTAACGTACAAGCAATTCGCAGGCATTCCAGCATTATGCGCCGGATTCATCACGCGTACATATAAAGGAACACGTATATACGTACAACATGGATGGCACATACACGCAATAAATTAAACAATAAACAAACGCGTTAACAAACTGTACATAAATCAAAATGAATCGGCTTAATGTCGTATCGCCGCGCCAGCACCTGCGTTTGATTTGGCGCAAATAAAAAGATTTAAAAGTTATAAATGATCCAGGTAAAAATCCCACAATTGATAGTTCGTTTGGATTAAGAGATGGCGCTGCGAACGTTTGATCCTGACCATAAATTACAGGCCTAGCTTAATCCGTTTATGATCTGCAGCCATTACGCTACCTGTGTTTACGACCTATTCAAATATTATACGTACGGGCGTATAACGGGTATCAGCGCATATGATTCTGCATTCCCGCTCGAATGCGTATGTAAGGATGGGATTCAGGGTGTTACGATACGTGGAGCTTGTGCAATGCGGCTGGATACTGTAATAAGTAGGAAAGATACGATGATTATAGATTGTTAAGAGGATTAGGGGTGACCTGCTAAGAAGTTTTGTACTGCAGTGGTATGAAGAGGTGCTTTATTCAAGCTTAAGCGCATAACATGCAGTTGTAATTCCTTACTTACAATTATTCTGAGTACATGGTTCGACATGCGAGAAACAAATTATGGAAACGCAAGGAAATTATAAAAATATTCAATAATTAAACTGCTTCGTTTGCTGTTCAAAAATCAAATAAAAAATATTCAAATTTCCGCGTACAAGCTTTCTTTTTTAAATGCCTCTCTTCGGATGGGAAAGGGAGACACTGTGGAGTTCCTCAGCTCGGTACTTGGGTCTCGTGTTGGATCAGCGTCTGATGTGACGATTGCATACGGATTGTGCCATGGATAAATTAGAATAAAATCTTCCTCGCATCTTGGTATTGGTTAGAAACGTCGTACGACACGAGGACGTTGAGACTACTTCTCTACAGCAACACTTCTGCGAGCTGTAATAAAACAAATTGAAAGAGGTTCATTTCGTGTCAACTTTCTTCAATATTTCCCTATTGTTTTCTCCACCTCTAACTTTTTAATTTTTTTTCTTAATTTAAATAAGTGATACATTAGGGTTTCATGTATAACATAGTAAAACGTTCAAAATTGTCTATTTCGTGTATTATAATTCTTCCATGCGGTATGAAGTCGCTCAACGCAACCAATAGATGCGGTAACTACTCAAATCGAGCACTTGAATGCCGTGCGCGTTGAGTGATCGTAGCCATAATTAAATTTTATGTATCAACAATAACCGGTGGGTTGCCCTTCCAGTAATAACTGATATATTGGGGAAAACCGCAGAATGCTGTAATAGCGCCCGGCTTATTACCAGATAGCCGTTGCCAACGTATACGTGCGAGTATGACGTGCTTGCTTGTAACGGACAGTTCGCTTAATTGAACAAATTACTCAATATATAAATTGGATACTAATTAGTCGCCATTATACAAGCGTAAACTCTATTATTCTATATCATAATATCCAGTTACACGTCGGTGCTGTTATTTAATAAATTAATTCGAGCGTTAATATTTCTGCACGCACAGCATGTCGTTGTTTTTTACGTGAAGTGAGGTTCCCGAGGCGTTTTCCTTAGAGAATGAACATAATAGGCGTAAGAGTTTCAATTTAATTCGAAATAGATGATTATTTAGGCGTTAAAATTACGTATCCTCGGTTTAGATCGCCTACATACGAGGACAGCTCAAAAAGCTTGAAGCTTCAATATGAAGATGGCGCTACTTGTCACAAATATTCTGATAGCGTGCGTTGAAGGATACTTTTGAAAATATCAGCAATGTTGGACGCCCAGTTATTGTTTCTTGTTTTTGTTGGTCGACGTTAGCGTTTTTAGTCGTTAAATCCTTCTTGAAATATTGGCGGAGAAATTTTACATCTTCGAGATAAAATTCTTATTTAATCTACTTACCGTTAGTTTTGTTAAATTTTACTATCAGTTGTTTCTGAGCTGTGACAAGCCTCAAAAACTGCAAATAGAATTGGACGAAGCTGTAAAAAATGATTCTCCAAAAAATAAAGATCTATTTGGTTGGTAATAAGTGATTCTTGGTTGCCATTCTCTTTTTTTTTCATAATTGATCCCAAATCCCAACGGATTCTTTTAATTTTTATGAATCTTTACATCTCACATTCGATTTCGTTTAAATGCGTTCGAAAAGAATAAACATCTTATTTGTTTGGTTGTTAAAACCGTCCTCGTCGGCAATTTCTCAATAACAGAGCCCATACAATAAAGCCGCGAAGGAAAACACTGTCTGAGCACCCAATATTTTAGAACGCCTTATTTCTGAAAGCGATGTAAATCTATAAAACACGGTTTTAAACCCTTATCAATAAATTTACTTTCAACGTTTGTTCGGGGCGAGCATGTGCGTTATTACCCGGCGCTTTCTAACCTCCATAAAACAAGCTTTCGTATAAAAGTTTAGAAATGTCACTAAGCAGAGCCTACTTTATGTTATGTTTGGACAACACGTGCTCGCTGACGTTTATACTAGAAATATGATGTAATATTTTTCGTTTTATGTCTTTCTACGGTGCGCGGGAGGAAAAAAATCTTGAAGCTGCGATTCTTCTGAGGTGCTAATAATCCGATGGCGCTACATTTTTCTTGAGATGTTTCGTTTCACATATACACTAACCGTTTGTAACTATAAGATGATAGCCTCGGTATAATCGCGTAATCGATTTTTTTTCTTTAACATATTTAATGGAATTTGTTGTAGATGCTTAGTCCTTTTCTGCTTTTTGATAAGACTTTGGAATGGAGCATATACATAAATCTTAAACACGTGTAATTAATGAGATAATGTACTGTAATGTTGTAATCGAGAGGAAAATTGGGAACAAAATATTTTTTTTAATTAATTAATTTTAGGGTCTCTAGGTTCAGGAGCATACATAGACACTCTTTTACCGTATAAACTAAAAATAAATACCAATTATTTACAGAACACATCAGAAAATGCCTAGAAACAATAACCAAAAAATATAATGTTAAGATAGCTTAGGTTCCTCATGGTATTAATGGAATAATTCACGGCAAACGCAATAAAAGGAGAGAGAAAAATTTTTTTTTCTCTCCATTTTTTCTCTCCTTTTGTTGCGTTTGCTGTGAATTATTCCATTAATACCATGAGGAAGCTAAGCTATCTTAGCATTATATTTTTTGGTTACCAATTATTTACGTTTTGCGAGAATTAACTTGAAAACAATTTAATATTAAATTTCAATTGGCCTTCTGTATTATAAAAAAAAAATAATGCATGCCATTCGAGGACCCAACTAAAGAGACTCTATTCTTTGACGTGATGTGCAACCTTTAAAATTGGACTATTCCTAGGATCGATTTCTTTACGAAAGATATTTAATTTACGAAATTATGTTAAAGATCAAATTCAGCTTACACTATAAATTGTTGCAGGAAAATATTCCAAGAAAATTGAAGAAAGCGGACAGAAGACAAGTTATTTATCCGTTCCACCATGATCGTCGCTGTCGAGGGATAGCTTTATCTGCTAACATTCCCGCGACAAAAAGAGGGTATAAAAGAGGCTGGAGACACTCAGAAGGAGGTCAGAGAGACTTTGTGGTAATAGTATGACGTCCTTTTCCATCCATTTCCAGCGTACGGTACAATTTGTCTACCATAAAATTTAATTTATATAATAATCAAATAAGAATTATTTTAATTATTATTAAATTAATAAACATTCGAAGCATTTCAAACACAGGCTCGTTATTTAAATGTTCCTTTTTTCCAAATACGTTATATGTAAACCAACTGATTACAATGAGCTCTAAATCTAATGCTAAAGCTAATATGGTAGCGTTTTTGAATTAGTGAAAGACGTGGCAGCTTGTACATTTTGAAAAGCAAAGCATTTATTGGAAGTAACCATCGCGAGTACAAGTTATTTTCTGATAATGGTATTTGCAACTGGCTCAATAATAATATGATTATACAACCTTATTAACGCATTAAAATATTTATTATTGTACTTTTAAGCCCTTAAATAGAAGCTTCCACGGCTATTTAACTTTGAAGTAAGACACCTTCGGGGAAATACTCCTAATAATAACGATTTTCTACCAAGTTTAAATGTCTGCTGATTTCTTGGAAAACTTCGAGAAGTAAGCATAGACTGCGAATACTTTTACTTTATTTTGAAACTTTTTTGTAATTGTTCAGGGTACTTTATACAAGCTGTGTCTCGGTTTTCTCAATATATTGTCTAAACTACATCATTGCCATTTTAACTAATATCACATTAATGGGTAAATAGCTCTTCAGCCTGTGTTTAATTTATTTATGTTTAAAAACAGTTCCCAATTCCGATATAAAATCCAACGAGCCATACGGCGTATTACTTATGATATTTCCAAGAACTGAGGACACATTCTCAACAATGGCGTACTCTGTATTCGCTTCTACCCTCATAACGTAGCACGTTACAGCCGAAATAAATGAAATTAATATACTAGCGGCGTATAAATTCGGCGTTATATATAAATTACGTAAGCCTAGATGGCACGACGGTATTCTCGCGATGTATGTAGTTTCCGTGAAACAAACGCGGAATTGTGCGGGCGAAAGAGCGAGAGAGAGACAGCGCGCGAATAAGTGCGGAAGTTGTAATTACGATGAGTGGTACAGGTGTCTCTGAGAGCAATGTGTAAAATTACAGCGCGGGGAGTCGTTTACATAAAGCAATTTTCTTGAAGCCATATATTGATATTGAAAACATTATTAGGGAATTACGTTTATGATATCCGCCGGCAGGCGGTTCACCTTACGTCCTTACGTAATGAGTATGTATGCATTTACCGCGATGCGGCGGGTCCTATTGATGTCAACAGTAAACTGTAAATATTTTCCCTCGACTCCGAAATGATGCTTCTTTCAAATCTGTATTAATTTTGCGAAGGATACGCTTCGAAGATGTGTACGCTTGTGCAGAATCCGTGCAACGGTAGGCAGAAATGAAAATATGGCGCCTCCACCAAAATAGCGCATCTATAAAGGCAAGACAAAATTTTGTTTACTCTCAGGTAAATAAAATGAACGGTTTCCAAATCTAAGCTTTTTATTAAGTATGTTAAGACATATTTTAAAAAGTCTTCATTGAAAATGCACTTCTTAATTAGTTAAATGTTTATTAAATTTTATATGCAACCGGTTTCGGATAGAACCCTTCTTCTGGCATTAACAATTTGATAGTCTATTAAAATTGAAATATTTTCCGTGAAAGAATGTTTAAAATTTTCTAAAAATGTTGTGAATTTCTCATTACTGAAGTCGACAAATCCACGTGAAATTCCATCTTAATATTTTTTACCATACTTATCGGTGGCCAACAATTGAAAAAATATACTCTTGAGATATTTAAGCGGTGCACTCAATAGATTTTTCCATGTATCCACCCGAACTTGTATTTGCCTGGGTAACTTCCTAAAGTGATGAACAAATGATTTGTGGAAAGTAACTGTTTAAACGTTCTCAGCTTTGAAAAATAGATAATGAAGACCAATACGACGACACTATAACTATAGCACGGAGTTGAAGCAAAAAGAAATAGTCTCGCAAAGCTTTTAAAGAATTTGGGTTTCCGGGTTGAAACCGCGTCGTAATTGCTGCTGTACGGAGAATTCTTCGTACGGCAGCAACGTGCAGCAGCTCGGAAGAAGCTCCATACAATTGAGAGCGAATCGTCGGCATTCTCATACAATTACGACGCGGTTTCAACCCGGAAACCCAAATTCTTTAAAAGAAAACAACAAGCCTTGGAACCTTACAAAACTGAAATTATTGTATTTAGTAGTTAGAGAAATTTAGCTACGTTTCATTCATAAATATGGCGAAAATACAAATAATTTGCTTGAGTCTCAAACAATATCGGAATGTTTTTATTTATAAACATGTGCATCTCTTTCATATCAACTCTAGTACTCCATTTAGGAACCAAACAATAGGGACTATGAATTTACTCTAGGACAGGAAATCCGTATCAAACGTAATTAACTTCTTCGCAATGGCAAGAATTGTCACGGAGGCAATTTACGTATTCTTCCCCCATAGGAGACATGTAGAATACAGAGTCGTGGGGAGGTTCAATGTCAGTAACTCTCCCAATTTGTTCGGATAATTGGCGGCTTTGCTATCCTCTCTAATATTAACCGTCGCATTCGAACGTAGGAATGTTTCTATACTACGTTAAGCTTATATGCTGACGCAATTACCATTACAACCACTATCGACTAGGAATTATTGTGTTCGATTGCATTATGTACGGTTTAGTTATTAGCTTACGTGTGTGTATTAGGACGGTTGAGTTAAGCTGGGTTATTCGTAAGTTAAATGTACGCTAATGTTTACTTTAATAACCGCTTGATTTTTCTGCAGAATGAAGAACTAGCTAACTGCTAAGTTCTACGTATAAATGTAGCCTTGTAACTATATTTTGAAGTAGTCGTTCGCTTGTTACTAACTCTAAATGATAATGAGTCAGAGTAAAATGATATACTTTAACATTCGTTCTTTAGCACAAAGAAATAAGGAGAGATGTCAAAGAAAAGTTGAAGACAACATCCGAAATTTTTCTGGCAATGAAATAATGCACAAATACATAATGATGAGGGAAAAGACTGAGGTTTTTGGGCAAAATCGACGAGTTTATGTCCGAAGATCTAAAACCGAAAAGTGATCCCGAACTGCATTGTGCCTACAGTGAAGCAAGGGCGTAGTTCTGTGTTAGTGTGGGGATGTTTCTCCTTTGCTGGGACGGGAGATTTATGCAGAGTGCAGGGTGTAATGAGGAAGGAAAATTATTTTGCAATACTCCAGAATCATGCAGTGCCATCAGGATTGCGTATAACAGGCCGTAACTTTACATTCATACATGACGACGACCCAAAACACACTGCGCTAGTGTGTAAGAACTATCTAAAGGAGCAGGAAGAACAGCACACCCTGAAAGTAATGACATGGCCCCCACAAAGCCCAGCTTTGAACCGGATAGAGTTATTGTGGGATGAACTGGACAGTAGGATCCGAAAAATATGCCCAACTTCACAAGAACATTTACGGAATATTCTGCAACATGAACGGATTAATATTCCACAATCCGTTTTAACAAAACTTATCGAAAGAATGCCTAGAATAGTTCGAACGGCGATTAACAGCAAAGGAGGTTTTTTCGATGAAAAAAAAATATAATGTTCAGTATGTCATATTATGCCAGAATAACTTTTTATTTATTTATTTTTATCTTTTCTACCTGTACATACAATAAAATTGCATTTTGTTTTTAGTTTCGTTTGTTTCTGTAATCTTTTCATGTTTTTTACTAACCGACCGAACTTCTCTGAACGGCAGTGTACATTAAAGTCTCTAGATGGTTCAACATTTCAGGTTGGTCCACCACTATTAATTTAACAACTATTACAAGCTATGTTTGCTATAACGGCCTTTCGTCTAGACTATTTCGAATTTTTGTGCCGGTATACCCCAAGGTTCAAGCTTAGGGTCATTCTTATATCACGTTTATTGGCGATCTATTATTCTCAGATAATTCTTTAATGCCTTTCACAAGAACAAAAACCGAAACTAAGCGCTCTTACTAACTGTACACATCGTATACCTCTGGATACAATCCCCTTAACAACTAATGCAACCCTCCAGTATATTATCTATGATACGCTAGATTCTCCGCTTTTATGTACCTTCTTAGCTATTGGAAACGTGTTTATAAGAAACCGTTCATTAGACAAGCTAAATTAATTAGTTGGTAAAGTAAACTTGTGCACTTCAGCACTTTAGCTTAAAGAGGTAGGTAAAATTTCCAAACAAAGTCCTCCGCCCGCGCATACTTCAAGTATATCCTCTGTAAGGGCGAACTTGAACTTAGGCGTGCCTCCTTCTGTCCGGGTATGTTCCCATCGAATCCATTATGGATAAAGGATACAAGAAACGCGCAAACAAAATCCTTAAGCAAGGAACAGGAAACCGCTACATCCGAAAATTTCGGCAATATCATTATAAATTTAGCGCGGTGGCCGTATAAAACAAATGAAGAATTATTGTTTACGTTTTGCGGTTTTCTAAAATGGATACGTACTGCCTGCCTTCTATCTTGTAATATTGTAATATCAAAGAAGTGAGAAAATTAATTTTTATAAGTGTAGATTCCGAATTTAATCGCTTCTAACTCGTTTTGACAAAATTTGTCTTTACAAAAACGTAATTAACCAGGTTTCTCGTGTTTTTTTCTCGTTGTAGTAACAGGTTGTTGAATTATCTCAGGAATTCTGTAAAGTTTTATTAAATACACTACCGTATGCGTTATAATTCCGCGTAAGATTCCTTGAATAGTATTGTAACGAGGTTCATCTAAATAGGTGCTGGTTGATATAAATACATGTGCCCGGGTTCATTTTTACCTGCCTAACGACACAATATATCAACAGAATACAGGGAATAGATCAGATTAATCCAAGGGAATCGCGGTGGAAAAGGCCGCTCGCTCCTCGACTCCGAATATGCTTTGCAAATACCATAAAACAAGGAAAGCCTCTCAATCTTTATAATAAACTCAGATTCCGTTTTAAGCAGCACTCAGTCTATGATCGTTCCAAAGATAAGCTATCAATACCCAGAGATAAAAAGCAACCGCAGCAACTTTGCTACCTATCACTATTTTAAATACACCTCGCAGAGTTGACCGCGCCAACTATTGCTCTCCACAGAGCTGTAGCATCTTTAGCATCCTTTCTCCTTTCTTTCGTCATCGTCTATTAAAAATCTACCCTCTGTATCTTGCATATTCTTCTCTTCACAACAAAATTTATTAATATATTTTTATTATTTAATGGAAAATCTGTATTAATCTTCATATAAACCACGTAAATGAAAGAGTGTTAAAGTAAACCTATTTTGCAGTAATATGACCACGGCGTTAGAGTAGCAATAACCATTGATAAACCATTATTACATATTTCAAACGCACTTACGAACCCCGTGATATGACACCCTAACCCTCGGGAATGCCTACCTTCCCTCTAAGGACAAGAAGAAATATCAAAACAACAACCTAACGAGCTTTTTCGTTCATTTCTTCATAATCTTCGTTTTTCTGCTTTTTCATTACGAAAGAGACAATTTTAATTACGGCTGGTATTAAGAGGATTACAAAAGACCTCCGAGGACCGCACATATTCAAATCACCTCGACGCGGCGCAATGAAATCCTTTTGATTAATTACGCTTGATGAGTTGTTTTCGTCGCTAAATCTATATCATTTAATATCCCCGTGCAGTTAGTTTCCAAGCGACAAATCTCTCTCTTTCAAAAATCTAACCGTCAAACGTGTACAAGGGGGACCGCTATTCAGACGGACGAAGACGTCGCAAAAGGGGTTTCGATCATCATGCCTTCGCCCATCCCGCCGCCACTCGATATTAAAGTGTGCGGATTTGCAAGATCAGAATCTAGATTTTAGTTGGCGCAGATGCGAAATATATACGTTTGCACCTAAATTTATTTCGTGACAATTTAATGCCGCGCTGTAGTTACAAACAGATTATAAAACTGACACCGATGGATTATGGAATGGAGCAGTCAGTTTATATCGCGCGCGTGTTAGTTTGCTGCATCTGTGTAAGTACTACGCGTGGCAATCTAAATGGCGTCCGGAAGTCCGCTTTTATAATGTGCGTCACAAACATAATAAGACTAAGAAGTTATTAGAAATGGCACACTACACCTTTATTTGCCCTAAAATCATTAGAAAAATGGGGATCAATGTACTCCATTCAAAATTCAGTTGGCGCAAGAGCTGGTTACTAGAAACCATTGACAACGAAGAGACCTCGTCAATTGAATGTTGGCATATAACGAAGTGAATGATTTCAACGGAAAATAGCTTTAAGTGAAAAGATTTATTTCCACCTTAATGGTTTCATGAATAAACGAAATTGTGGAATTTTGGACAGTCAAAATTCATTCACAAAAACTAACGGTATGGTGTGCATTTTGGTCTTGCGCGACTTATTTCGGCGAGAAATCCGCTGGTGAATGCTATTCGCTACCGTGAGATTTCTGGGAATTTCTTCTGCCTCAATTGGAAGATATGGACATAGAAAATATTTGGTTTCAGCAGGAGATAATGCAATTATTACAGATCAAATTTCCAGGTCGCGGAGTCCGTCATCTTGGAGATCAAGACTGAACGAAAAGGTGACGCATTTTAACACCTTTTTGTAGGGTTATTTGAAGAATAAGGTGTATGTCAATAATCAAGAGATAAAGAACGGGTTTCGAGCCTGCTGTATCGAAAAAATTAACTTACGCCTGAATCTGCACTTGAAAATATTATTATCTGTTCAATATTTTCCAATTTATTTCCTTTTTTTTTCAGGCAAGGGTGGAAAATATTTTAGAGATTTTGTTTCTATCGCAAATCATCTTATATGAAGCATTTTGAAAATATGTTTTGATATTCTTTATTCAAACTTCAAGAAAGGAATCTTTAAATGAGTAACTTAGCTTACAAAAGGACCAGATGAAAATTAAAGCGTTGTAAGACTAGAATACATGTTGTTTAGTGCTATTTGTTTCTGTTGGTTCCTCCATAAGCTCTACGTTGCAGATTCCACATATTAAAAACAAAAAATAATAATGTTTGTGCAAACGTTGAATGGTCAACTACATTCAAACGTTTCTATGTTGTTTAGACTGTAGCTTGCACGGGTCATTTCGATCGTCCCATATAGTACATCCGCTGAATTGACCAGAATGTTTGTAGTTGTATTTGTCCCTATGTACACGTCTATTTGTTCAAAGTATTAAATTCGCCGGAGCACGGATCCTATCTAATTCGAAATCGTTCGCGCGAAATTATTTTATCTGTTGTACACGTCATAAAAGTTATTCGTACGCTATTACAAAAATAGACGCTATCGTATCCACATGTGTTTCGTTTTCAGCAATTAGCGCAGACCGATAATCGCCCATATTATCTTTAACATGCGTGCAGTATCAGTTTTATATTGGTTGGTAAGGATTTCGGGTCGAAAGTTTAAAGCAAGCCATTTCACTCGTTTAAAATTCTTTCGAAGATAGTAACAAGGGTTAACATCGTTACCTTGGCTCTTTGTGGCGTTGTAAGCAATGTATTAGGTGCGTTTGCAAACTCTTTGTGAGGAGAACATGCTGCTGAAGGATGAAATATTTCGAGGAGGCCGCAAGGGCGCTAGTATTGCTGCCCGTGATATGTGAGATTGTAGTAGAAGAACTACCAAAACCGAACCACTCTATGGAAGGATGGGATCGAACGTGCAAGTTTCAGCAGACGATCCTAATTTCGATTTTTAAAAAGGAATCAGTGAAAAAAAATTAAAAAAATAAAATAAAATAAATAGAAACGAATTTATAAAACAAAAAAAAATATTAAACAGGCAAGTAGTCTGCTGCTCTCGTGATATGT
>LR736866.1:3012806-3086359 GCA_902654985.2 Oryctes borbonicus
TGTAGTAGGACTACCAAAACTGAACCACTCTACGGAAGGACGGGATCGAACGTGCAAGTTTCAGCAGACGATCCTAATTTCGATTTTTAAAAAGGAATCAGTGGAAAGAATTTAAAAAAATAAAATAAAAATAGAAACAAATTTATAAAACAAAAAAAAATATTGAAGATTGTCGGCGAATTGTTTGTTGACAAACTGCTGCCGGGAAATCTTTCCGTTTTATATAGTGCTGATTGAAAATAGAACTTTTTTGTATTCATACATTTAATCCTATCCTTTAACTAATTAATCAAACTGTCCCGTAGCTTTTATAGTTGATTACAAATTACAATGTATTGCTTTAATAGATTTAAATAAATTCGATAAGACTGAATCAATGACATTAGCATCAAAAGCAAATTACTTTGCTTTTAGTACAACGCGATGTCGACCGATAACAACGAACAACTATTACCAATTCACTAATACGTGAACCTACGTAAATCTATTTATAAATAGACGACAGCATTCTTCGATAATCGACAAAACATCACATGAGAGCGTAGAGCACCTACATACAATAATGCACCGAGTGCATTGCTTAATAGTGCATTTTACGATATGCGTTATATTTATCTCCTCCGCTCGAGCTTAGAACAAGTTACGCCAAAGGACCCTAATGAGTAGAAATTGATAAACCAATCTAAACTCGAGCGTTTTATCTGGATTTCTGCGCATTTAAAAGTTACTTAGTGCTTTTTCAGGTTATTTGGTACCGTCCAATACTAAATCAAATTAAAATGCATTAAAATATATATTAAGCTCCTTTAAAATCAAGTAGGAAATGCCATTCAAAGCCGCTTTAAATGCATTATACGTCAGCTAACGTGAATATCTGGATTTGTACGAAGAACTAATACGCCATGCGATATGCCCGTAAATTTTAAAGCACTTAAAAGATAAAACAAACCCATTAAAATTAGCGGTAAAGTAAGACATGGAATGAAATAGACGTAAGGGCGCAATACATTTAACGTTTTCTTTCACGAATCGAATGCTTAAAGGACGGAACGAGAGCTAACGACGGAGACAATCGGATAAAATTTTCTCCTCGCGAATTTGTATTCAAATGCAATTAGAATGGAAATTGAAACATCTTTGGATCTTTCTTAATAATTAGTAAACAACGGGACGAAATTTTAAGTGTTTTAAGCTCTTCCGCTGGCACCTTACTTTCGTCCCAACTTCTCTCCCTTTCGTCGACAGTTTTATTTCGATTGTATAGTTTTAAACTTGCTTTCCGCTCGTTTAAATTGTAAATTACTTATTCGAAGGAGCGGCATTTAAATCTAGTTTAATCTGTCTTAAATCCAATACCGGTTCGCCCTCTATTTATTTGCGTTTCTACTTTACTAAAATCTACTTTGCCAATTTAATTTCTCCAAAGTGAAAAATTGTATTCACTCCGTGTTACGCCGATAAAAACCGTATCGATATACAATGTTAGCTATAAACTTCGAGACAAACAAGAAACTTTCTTATTGATTAACTTCCTTGGAAAGAGTTATTCTGTTCTAAAGTTCCTACTTGCTTTCAGATTTTCGTATTTCTGTACTTTTTACTTTTTACCAATAGTAATTCTTAAGTTACTACTTGAGAATTACTATCCATTTGAAAGGAAAATAATAAATTACTTACGTACTTGTAGGTAATTTATTATTTTCCTTTTAAATGGAATTTACAAAAACATCTGATGTTACGAACTAGAGCAATGATACGATGATATGATTAATTGAAAAAATTAATGCAAGTCAAGCGATTGACTTTTATCAACTGTTTCTAGCAGTTCGCTACTTAAAAAGTTGTAAGTAGGAGCATATATTTCACGGATAACATGGTGAGTTGAAATAATTTCTATAAATCCCAATTTTTCAAGGATCCAAGATAGATCCTTGAGGTACTCCTCTAGTCATAGGTAAGACTTCTGAGTACTTTTCATTCGGAAATACCGTCTGCTTCTGTTTGTTAAATACAACTTGATAAGGTCATTCGTTTAATTAATTAATTAATGTCATAGTCCATAGTATCGAAGGCCTTACTAAGGTTACAAGAACCCAGAATTACCTCTTCCCTGTCATCCAAAGCTTCAGCTACGAACCCCAACACATCCGGGAGAGTCATGCTGGGTAGTACTAAAGAGCTGAAATCGCCAAACTTCCAATTCCATAGTATGGAAGTTTTTTTTTAAGTATATCGAGCCCGAGTTTAGATTTTTGGCTATTGGGTCTATGGACTCGATCAAGGCTATTACAGTCGATTTAAGAGTTCGGTAGGGTTCAAAGAAAGTCACTAAATGTTGAGCTATAGTCACTTCGAAAACTTTCGACGGCGTTGTAAAATCGAACTAAGATATGGGGTATGGTGCACACTTAATTTTACCTTGATTTTTCTGTTTTTGCGCGCGATTGAAACAGTTAAATAATTGTGAAATACGGTAAAGAGAAATATATTTTTGATGCTTGTTTCGTTAACAATCTCAATAGAATCAGACCAATCTAAGCCAATCCCGCAATATCTAAAAATTATCAACAATTTCGGGCAATATTGACAATGTTTACAATATTATTGATAATCTCAACAATCGCTAGAATATTTCACAATCCTGCATAAAATGTTTAGAGGTCAAAGGCTGAATTCTGAACAACTGTAACTTGCAAACAAAAAGTGCCCTCTTCCTTGGGGTTTGGAAAGGATAAAAAGATCCTTTCCAAACTCTAAGGTGCGTATCGTTATTCACCTATGTGGACAAATGTGGGGACCTCACGAATACCTTTTTTTTATTGTTTAATATTCTAGTAATATAAGAAATAAGCGAAGCAACAATTCATTTCCTCCACGTGATAATCTAGATAATGCTTTTCCACCAAACACGTTATTATTTTATTACGATTAAATAGATTTTATATAGAAGAAATTTAACCATAGGATTAAAGCTTCACAAAATCCAGTAAGCCAATTCAAATTGTGATTACCATCGTAATATAATGTATTGACAGCTGAAATGCTCACGACACGGCTTTATATTGACTCGCAGACTTGTTCTTTATTCATAATTCAGTAATAGAAGCGACCGCATGTCAAAACACTTCTACGTAACAGAGAAATTGAATTTGTACGTTTATAATATTCGCATTCAGTACGTCAGCCGTTCATGAGCTACTTAAATAATGACCGATTACTGAACGAAAACCGACACAGACCAGCTAATGCTTATTTCTTGTTGTAATAATGGATTTAATTTCGGCGCGAATTGCATATAAATGACGGGTCTCGTAACAATCGGTTCAAGTAAGTCGACGACTGAATCTGTGCAGATATACATATACAACGCCCACGCTGTACGTACGAATTTCAAACAAGAGGGGTTACCGATTGGAAATACAAGGAAAACCGGGAAGGCCGTAGCGTTGAGAACTAAATAGCAACATAATTAATTGCAAACTTCGTTGGACAACCACACGCAAACCATAGGCCATTGAAATGGTTCGACATGCTTTCAAGAACTTATCGTACACCTTATGGAGCTGAATTGAGTTATTCTGCAAGTTATTTCGACTATTATGAGTGCAACATACATTTTTAAAGAATCAGCGCCAGAGCAATCAAAGAGCACCCGTCTATTCGTAACCTTTTAACTGTTGTTTTTTATTCTGTGGTAGTGCCTGCAACCTAAGGAACCCTTTTCTGAACGATGGCACTCCCTTTGGCGTCTGATATGAGTGCCCTCGTCTGATTTTCTCCTGATACGATTTTCTAGCTCTCTTGTAGCCATATTCGTCGCTTCTTTGGTCAACTTATCTCTTTTTTCATCATCTGGTCGCGTGAGACACAATGTAAAGTAATGTAGCTTTTGCGTTCGGATAAGAACTTTATATAAGTAAGAGCACTTGCTTTATTTTTTGTTCGTATCCGATGCTAAAACATGTAAGCTACAAATTTGATTTTACTTTTTCCTAAGCTCCTAATTAGACCAGAGTAGAAATTTTGAGTAACGATCGCGCGAAATTAGATAGTTCTCTTCCGTCGAACATCGACTAATTAACGCGATTAATATATCACAATTAGCGAAAGCATAGTCGCGAACAAAGATAGCGAACTCGTTAAAACATCGCGTCGGCAAGCAAAACACACAAAACAGTGAGAGCGGCCGGCATTAATCATAATAAGTGGCGAGGTTAAAAATGTAGCCGTTTCAAGGCGACGAGGACTCGCAGCAATGCCGGCGATGGTAAAACGATGTTGATGGCGGTTGCGATGCGGTCTATTATTCGGCGACCACATCGCAGTCGTTCGAGATCAGTTAAAAACGCGATCGGTCGCGACGCCCGCCCACCGCATAAGAAAATTAGCTCGCCGGCGCGGGGTAACTTCCAAATTGATGAATGCGAATTAGGCGCGCAGTTCGAATTGACAAACAAAATGGATAGCGCAATTAAGCGGCTAATCGAATGATTGATGCAGACGGGGGAAGGGAGATCGAAACGATTGGAAAGAGACGGAACATTCGTAAGTGATGGGTTAATAACACGGGGACGGAGTGGCATGAAGCTATGCGCAAGCTAAAATCAATTATTATACACAAAACTTGGTTATAGCGTTGAGAAGTTTCAATGGTTTGAAATGGGCAATCATTTAATGGGCGTTTTGAACAAAAATGGCCTCTTGGAAACACTCTTAACTTAAAATTTTAATCACAAGCTACTACAACTAAGATGCTCCATTTGTGGGGGGAATTGTCATCTTCAAGAACTATGATCGCACGTTAAATTATAACATTTTAAAGCGCATTTTTTGGCACTAAATTATACAAACAAACATTTAAATATATTTCCGAACTTTCAATAAGAACAAAACAACAACATAGTAGAAATGTCTTTTGGGTATTGTCGCGACAACACCCAAAAGACATTTCTACCATAGATTGCGGTTGTGAAAGCCTACACTCATATGCAATCAATCTATGTGTACATTATATCGATCCAGACACTGCTCGTCCCAATGAATGATCTCGTTCCTTAACGAGTTGGAGTGCAGCAAGCATGAATGGTTGCATAACGCTGAAGATGTTCTGTAGCGCAGAGCCCTTCTGGGATCAAATATGCTTCTCGATATCCTGTCTTTTAGGTACCGTGGTCCCCACTCTGGATCCGGATTCACGAAAGTCTTCTTCAACTTGAAAAAAATAAATAGTTGATGGAGTTTTTCGGTATTTTTTTGGAATTAAATAGATGCCGCACTTACTCCGCTTTTGTATCTAATAAATATTACCACCGCGCCAAGTATCACAGGAAGAACGCTGATGTTCAATAAAAGCATATCGGATAGGGTTACGGACCTTTCGATAAACTTGACAACCAAAGAGGATATAGATACCGTCTAAAAGAAATGAAATTTGTTGCAAGAAATGTTAGAAAATGTTAGAAAGGTAATATAATTAAAGAAATCTAATCGAAAAGCGTTTTTTTTAATTGCTTTTTTATGTTGTCTATTCGTACAATTGCACCTGGCAGTGAAATATTACTTAAATCATATCAAGACTGAAGCTCTACACTCTACATTCTTTGGTAACTGATACTGGAAATCATAATAAGAAAAAATCTAATATACTGAAGCTTAAATAAAAATTAAAAAATTCCATATCTCGAAAGCCAATCATTGTTGGACCTCAGTGTATTGGAATTTTTTTCTCGTTATCATCTCCACAATTACTTGCCAAAGTGTGTAAACACTCTGTATAAGCTCGGACGAAAGGATTAATAAATAAGATTAAAGCTAAAAGTTTATCGTCATAAACCTACATAAGTCTTCCTGCCATTTATATACTTGTGATGTTTCAAATGTTGTTTATTCATCAGCACTTACCGTTACCAATAACATAGCCACCTTCAAGCCATGTATCCAATAAACGTTGAGCTTCTGGCCGTACGTAAACTGATAGTCGTTCCCTATACGATTCAAAGTATATAAGAATACGCCGATTAATGTACCGCAAATCACGATGATCTTCACTTGAATATACGATTCACTAAACATGGCTGCAGTTACGGTGAGGATATTTCCTTGCATTATAAGTACGTTGAAGGACGCTGCGATTAGGCATACGGACCCGCTAACTAAACCCTTATACGTCATAAGTCTAGGATATTCTTCCATTAATGCTATCTGGAAGGAGGTCAAACTGTAAAGCGTCCCGCAGAAACTCCATAGAAAGAGCACGGTGAAGTAGATCAGGTTCGCCAATTTCGGTAGGTAACGCCAGGTTAATATATCCGGCATTGTGGCGAATATGAAGGTAAATCCTGCAAAAGCAACGGTATTTTCCCTTGTTTACACTCCGAAGGCAGTTTGGTTTTTTAATGTCGGTAATTATTTTTAGCAAAGCTACTTATACGCTTACCTCCTGTATCTAAGCATCTACTGTCCGCAATTTTATAGTACTTTGATGTCAAAGTAGCACCAATTGAAACCCACACCGTTATAATCAATAGGCATAGCATCTTTAACGTATATATGCTAATCGTATTTACGTTGGTGCTTAGACCTGGACTTGAAAGTGCACTGTACGTGACGATGTCTCCTGCTACCTCTTGATGTAACGAATGTTTTGCGACTGCCATCAGGAACTGGAATTTAAGTACTGTTAGATTGTAAAGAAAATATGTAGGGTTGCTTTTACAAAAAAAAGAAAGAAAAAAAGTCGTATTCATCGCATCTAAAACAGATATTTTTCAAGATATTTAGAAAAATGTGTAGGAATAGGATATGAAGGAATGATCACCTTCCTCTTAATCTTTGATACATGTCAGCCTCGAGAGAGCCTCAGAGGCCGAGGTACTTGACCTTCTTTGCCCAAAGCAGATGAATACCTTCAACCGCAACGTTTCGAGGAGCATCTCTAATTTTGTTAGTATTTATGGTGAGCTTCCACATTTGACACCAATTTATGAATACATCTATAGCAGCCTGAAGTTCGCGTGCAAACATCTTTTCTTTACCGTAAATGGAATAGATGGCAACACCGTCTGGTCGATCTCGATGGAAAAACTGTGTCTCAAAAAGTAATTTTTAACAAGACAAGTCATGCGCGGATTTATTCCGGTAAATTAAGCCATCGTGCCAGATCGAGTCGTATTAAGCAAAGAAATACTAAAACACTTAGTAACAGGAATGGCGGGAATGATGAGTGGACGATGTCATTTTCGAGAATCGGTTCATTGAACGACTAGCTGAAACACGTTCTCAAGAACCGGTTCAGTTCATTTTGTACCAACTCCATACCGGAATTTGAACTTTGTATTACTGAAGTAGATTGATAAATCAACGAATTTCAAATAGATTTGCACCCATTTCACATTAAGACTAGTCCTAGTTATTTTCCTACAAAAAATATAACTTCCTCAATAACATTTGTCTACCGAAAACAATTATAATGGACCACTCGAAAAAAAAAAAATTATCCTTAATCGAGATACCAACCGTATAATTAAAAAATACACTGTAATTCATCGGCAGTCCAGGAAACATATCATTATCACCATAGTACACCGTTATTCCAAGAACAGGACCAAAGAATATAGCACCGATGGTAATGGTTAACGACGTGAAGATCCGACGAAATTTTTTCAGTCCAACCATCATCGACAAAAAGATTAATAACCAGATAGAGATGGCATAGATCGTAAATATAGGTGGCATGCCTTTTCCAACATTCTGCGAAGGGTTATGGTCCAATCTCAACTGATTCCGTATGAAATAGTCGTAAGTAGCGTATTTAAAAACGTTTGTGCTCCACAACGTATCCGTACAGTTTTCCGTTCCTAATTTGCAGCAGGTTAAAGCGTAATTCGCTGGCGGCTGGTCATAACAATCGGATGAATTTCTTAAGAATTTGCAATTTTTCCACGGTTGCGTTTTACTGCTTAGCACACTCCATAAATAATTCAACGATATGCTTCCGATTGTCACGTTAATTAGTTCATGTTGTGTCGTAGTAAGAATAATTGCATATGCCACTCCTATGATAAAGTATAAAGTAAACTATGATAATCCGCTTATAAAGTTTACCTTTCATTGCGGGTACGCATTCCCAAAATTTTATAAATGATTTCCTGCTAAAATTTCCCATGAACATGAGAATCATGTAGATAGGCATCCCCACGCAGGTAGTAATTATCATTTGGACTGCCAGCACGGGAACTAGAACACAAAGCGTGAGTTAACACGGTAGAGCACACTATATAGGCATGTACTTGTGCCCCATGTGGTCACCATAACTACGTGTCTTAATATGTAAGGGAGCGACACTTGAAGGCAAAACATTATGGCCATGAACTCCTTCCATTTGAGTTCGCATTTAGAGTCGACGTACATCTAAAAATTTAAATTCAGTTTATTTCCGCAGGTAATTCTTTCTAACAAAAATATTTTGCCCAATAAATATATACATTGAGCCTGTTAAAATTTGTCAAAAGGGGCTTAAGGAATAATGATGATGATGGAAGGAATTTTGTGCTAAGCAACTTTTGAATATGCTCCTTAATCAAAGGAAACTGACCAAGATCCAATTCTCTCAAGTACATCTAAACGAATATGTGCAATACATAAGTTTTACATTGAATAACAAGATAATCTCAATTCTCTATTCAGAGAAGCGATGCGGCGAAGATATAATTTCATTTGGGTTATCGAAAGCACAGAAGCACCTATTTACATAAATTACAAGAAGCGCAGGTGGGAGATGCTGAAAAATATTGATATCTTTAAAATTCTTACGACACTTACGTTTTTGAAGAACCTAATTATACTCAGTATAATGTTGTCTTTAGTGTCACCATACGGCATCGACGGCACCGACGTTTTTGCAGGGATCGCTTTCCCTTCATCCGTGTCTATGATGTACATACCCATCGCTCCGTGAGTGTCAATAGCAAGAGATTCAATCTTTTTACCCTTCGCCCTTTTCAGTTCCAGGATTTCTTGTTGGACTTGAAATTTTTCGAGCGCCTTAAGGGTTCGCATTCTAAACTTTTCCTCGATTCTCCGATCATCTTTGATAGCTTTTGGAGAAAGGAAAAAACCTTTGGACATTCTTCAGAAAATCAAAGTTGTTTATCCGATGGTTTAATAGTGAGAGGGTATAAAGCGTCTGTCACTACCACTGACGTTTAAAAATCCAAGGATGTATTTTTATTGTCATATTTCATCATGATGAAAGCGAATAATACAATAAACTTTATTCGCATTAAAGTAGTAAATTATTTGTGAATGAAAAGTAAATGGAAAGAAGATGATCCAAATCTCAGAAAACTCTTTAATAAAGAGCCACCGTGTTCAAATAATTATTGGGCGAAGGTGACGACTTCCATGCATCGATTACAATCCGTTTCGTAGGATCAGAACGTCCTCTTGTCCACTGTAGGTGTCTTCTTGCCCACTTTAAACGATTCTTTTCTGTTGAACTCGGACAATGATGGTTTTTTTCTTGCTTACAACGCAGTATTTAAGCGTTCCAGCCAGAATTTTTTGACCACCTTCTGGACTAAATTCTGGTCAGAAGTTTCCTATCTTGAAGAGAAAGTCTCTCAAATACACGGTACTTTCTTGCTGTGGTTAATTTGGAAGGGCCACTTCCTTGTTTTATTTTATAAGATGCTCCTATTTATGACTGAAATTTACAAGTGCTCCCTTCCATGCCAAACGCCTGACATCAGAGTTGGAGAGCAGTGTATATCGGAATACGTTGCGTCCAGCAGTCGTTGTAGACTTTCGTGAATTCGGCTTGATAGGAAATTGCATGATGTGACTAAAGAACGACACCGTTTCCGGCCGAGTAGTTTGTCGTGTTTGTTCCCCGTTGCGAAGACCGACGCCGATGGAACACGAGGCGGCGCGGTGTCGTCGTCACGACGTAGGAGCGCGCGCGAGAGCGAGACGGCGAACACAATTAAAGTCGACGGTGGCGACGTGCGGTGGCCACGACGAGAATTACATGCAAATCGAGACCATTACTCTCCGTCCGGACGCTATCGCCTAAGCGATCTAATAACTAACCCCCTGCGATTATGCGTTTTGCTTTTGTGAAATAATAATGTTTTCGATCTGGCGATCTTTTCGTAACGCGACTTTCGCCTATTTGCATACGAAAATCGTCGCACGCTCTAGCCGTGCGGAAATATTCGATTCTTTTACGATATTGCTGCTGTATAAAAGCGCGTAACGAATCCGGAATTTACGACATTTAACTTGCGTTTTTCTCAAGCGAAAGGAAGTGGTTTGCATTCGTTATTGTTCACTAATTTAGCTCTTAAATGTACAACTTCTACTCCGTTCTAAGAATTTCTATTTTAATGTATAAAACGTTTGAATAGAAGAGAGAAATAAAACATACAATCCACCTACGCTGAAGAACCAATTTCGTTGTGTTAATTAAATGATATGTTTGAATACTTGCCTTGTAAGTCTTGATGATGACTAATCCATTCATTCATTGATAAAATGTTCAATGCTGATCAATTGTTGGTGCCCCAAATGATCGCTTGATCAGTATCGGCCCCGTTAAAATTTCATCCACACTCACTCCATTCGTTGAGAACCCCTAAATTATTTTAACTCGCTAATTCGAGTTCAATATCGAAGATATTTACGTATAAATGCAGTAATAAGCAATATACAGCATTTACCACTTAATTTTTTGTATCTACATTGAAATTATATTAAACGATATAAACTTTTAACTAGAAGATAACTAACAGATAGATCTAGAATAATATAATCTTTAATGGTCTTTGACTTTCATAATTCCTAATAACAAAGGGCCTAATTCCAATTATACGCCAACCATTCGCGTATTGAAGCTTGTCTGCAGCAAGAGACAAACTACACGCGCCATCAGGATTATACGCCTCTATTCCTTATTCTATTTTTAGTTGCGCTTCGGTGAAAACTTAAAATGTAAGGGGGAACTCAAACAGAAAGAGGAAAACTTCGCGAAATAACTTGTTAAGCATAATTAACTCTTTCTCTTAATTAACACAACACTGACGCATTCCTAACAAGCTGTATAGTCTCGGGGTTCTTCAAAAAGCGAGAAGACAAATCGGCGAAACGGGTCGCGCCGAAACGAGACGGAGAATTTCGACTACTAATGCCACTTCGTCTTCTTCGTATCCTCTATTAAATTCAGTCCTTTGTTTGAAATGTCACGCCGCAATATTTCGAATTTCACTCCTAAGTGATTGAGATGATTTCTAAGCAAATATACGGCGTCGACTTGCATCCAATGACATCGTCTTTCGCTTTAAAAGCAAGTGCCGTTGTAGAAGTTTAATTATGTATCTAATAAGGCGAAAGGAGGAATTATTGTAGTGGTCTTTACGAAATTCGTACAAATTCATCTGCTGATTTACTTCAATTTTTTTTTGAATGCATATTGGATAAAATTTTTGAGAGGAAAAAGCTTCGCATTGGGTAAGTGTTCCAGGCCAAAATAGGCGAAAGCACTCATACCAAAAATAGTGCTTTCGTTCAGCAAAGTGGACCTTATTATTTGATTATTGGCAGAATTTTTGTAGATCGTACAACCCCAAACTATCATTTACTTAAAGTAAGCAAAGCCGAAAATCAAATCTCAAGACTACCTGGAGACGGACACATTCTATGTAAATGTGTTGCCATCAGTCGCACTCGACAACAACATTTCAATAGACCATTTTTCTCCACTTGCTGAAGTAAACGAAAAGGATCCTAAAGAAGCACTAAGATCTTATTGAAAAAATATTAAAATTATGGAAGGGGTTACATGTTTAATAAACAAATAAATGCACTAAATGGAGTAATTTAAACATTTTTTTTCTCCTCAGTCTTAAATCAATACATCCTACTCCCTTTAACCGTTCCTTTCCTTTTTTATTCTGCTACAAAGTACGACAACATTCTTACCGCACCTCAGGCGACGCGAAAACCTTGATATTTCTCATGTAACGTATATTTCGATCTCTTGTTGCCCTTAAAAAGCCGCAAGAGTCTTTTATAAGAATAGCATAATTAACTATTGAATAAATTAACTCGGCCGGTATCAGATTCGCCACGCCAATGGGATTATATCGATTGAGCAGTTCATTAGTTCTCCCCCCTTAATTAAGGCAGGCGAAAAGTGAACCTTCTTTTAAATTTAATGGTCTCCGCAAGACAAAATATCTATCCAATTTATAAAATTTTCCTAAAGCGGAAAAGGACCTATTTTTCTCTTCGAAGACAAAGAAAAGGATCTGTACGTATAATGGCGGTCGAAATTTTGAATTGGGGAGTGAATGGAAAGAATTTCACAATACATTTGTATTCTTAAAAAAACGTTTAAAATTATTTATTGACTATTGCACCAAAAGGTTTAAAACATTACGTTCTTAACTCCATTAAGCTTAACATTTTTTATAAAAGGCACTGCAGCTGTACAAGCCTAATCTTGTGATCGATCTACTTACATTTGCTGGTGGCATCAGATCATTTTTTTTTACTTTATTGCTCAATACCTTCCTGAGTGCATGCAGATACGCTTATTATCACTGCCAAAAGGATATTTCTATCGTTAACATGATATATTAAAAGAAAATGGCAGCTCCAGTATTGGGGCCTTCCTTATTTGTGGTTTTCATTAATGATTTGTGTCAATTTCTGCGTGTTCACGAAAGCATCGATGTCACGTGCTATGCGAATGACTCTATTATCTCATATCGCTGCTCGCTTCGGGAAATGCATATGAAGTCGAGAGATGAACTGAATGAGAGCATCAGGAAAATACGAGAAATCTCAAAAGAAGTTCAAAAATAGAATTGTAAACGTAAAAAATTATGTCCAAATGATTAGATAATTGGTACGGTTGTGATAATTTCCTCTAATTAATTTTAAATTTTAAATCCAGTTTCTTTTTTTTTTGAAAAATAACCGCAATTAATAAACATTTGTCTTAGTGTCAATAAATTTCAGTTTGCCACTGCGACCGCATAAATCAAAAGGGAAAAAAAAGATTTTTCCCCCCCAGTAAAAACCGCAAGCCGACGCGTCATCATCTTCCTTCCTCCGCCGTCCTCGTCAGTCCGATCGTATATTAATAATCCCGAATTTATCGTTGAAAAATTCAAATTACAGTAGTTAAACGGTAATTTGCGGGATCTGTGATTAGTTTTTAATTATCGCCCGTGATTTATTTCGGTATTACGTATAGGAACGGTCGTCCGAATTTCCCTTTCTCCCGCTCTCCTCCCTCTCCGTTTATTATTCTAAATGAAACTCCCACGTTTGCCCGCTTTTTTCTCTTCAGAGCCGGACAGATAGAAGGCGGATGAACGCGAGGCTTTCCCAGACGAGGACCGGGACTTTTTTAACGGATCTTTCTACCCTGAAAAAGAATTATTAATTGCACGTTCGAAGAACGAAAAAACACCTAACGTGAAAAGATTTGTCGTTTAGAATTTTAATTGCGGTTTTATTTTAATTTTTGCATATTTATAGGTGGAACTTCGCCATCCTTTTCTTTAAGTTCCTTTCCATGCTTTATTTCTAATGTAGTACTGCGGACATGAGAATATGAACAAATAGCTGCATAAAAGTTGGAATTAAGGTAACTTACAGGAAGCTGATTTCAAAGAAGAAATGTTGATCTGCGATAGTTAGTAAATAGAAAATTTTAAGATTTCTTTGATTACAACTGATGTCTGTACCGTTTTTGCTACTTGAATAATAATTGCTTCTCTTTTAATAGACATATAATGTTAAGCTAATACGAGAGAAATACCATAATATTAGCAAGTTTTACAATGCAGCATATGCCTTTATTAGGTCTTCACAAGATTAAACATTGCTGGTTGATCTCTTTAAAATCCTTATTTTTGGTGTTTTTCTCAACATTGAAAATAAACTGAAGCTGCAAGGCGCTAGATCGGTAGTGTAGAGATGACACTACAATAGTTTAAAGCTTTAATTTGTCAAAAAAGCTAATATAGGACCATTTGGGTTGATTGCTATCTTCTCTTCTTCTTCTTTCTCCTATTCTTACTTTTTTGTTTTCTTCTTGTTTCTCTTCTTCTGCTTCTTCACCTGCTTACTCATCCTCTTTGTCCTCCTCTTCATGTTCTCTTTTTTGATTTTTTCTACCTTCTCCTCCAATTCTTCTTCTAAATTTTTCCTCGTCTTCTTCCTTCTGCTATCTCTTCTTCCCCTTCTTTCAGGTTTGCTAAATATAATTAATAAATTAAATATTTAGCAAACCTCCGAACTTGATACTTCTTGTTTCTTCTTTTTTAATTAGTGGATTATCGCTACTACAGCTACAAGCTTTTCATTGTTCAAACATCTACGCATGCCTATTATAATGTCCATAATCACACCAAAACTCTATACGTCTATAAAGTTTTCTTTTTTTCCCGTTGCTGTTTTCACGATACTTTAAACGTACACCGTTGTTAGCTTGTTATTTTGCTGTGTTAAATGCAAAATAATTTAAATATTGCATGTTGGATTTCCTCGGTTGCTTCGGTGGAAACGAGTTTTGTGCGCGCTAAATTGGAATTATTTAAATAATGCGTGGTATCTAAAACTATTTATGCTCGTGATGTATGGAGATCGCTTTATAATTCTTTCAAGTCTCGCGTTTTAAGTGTAAGCGAAAACATTTCACAATGGCGAAAGGGAAAAAAAAACTATTGCGCTTGGATTGCGAACGACAAATATGCCACCTCTATAATCTAAGTCATTAAAATAGCCTGAGAAGGGTGAAATTGCTAATATTCTTAACACTGTTAATATACATTGAATATGCTCAAGAAAATTAAAATTAAAATTCAAGATATGAAAAGATTATTTTAACGTTTTATAGTAACTATCTAACGGGGATACTTTGTCACGTTTTCACCATATTTTAGCTCGCATCTTTTTGATTTTTGGGAATATCGATACAAAAAAATATGCTTGGACCAATTTAATTAATACCTAACTAGCCATTCATTTAAAATGAATTCTGCTAATGAACACGTAAAAATATCGAATTTACTTTTTAAGAAGGAAGCAGTAATAGAGTGAGAAATTAGCAATGCGTCAACTTTCAAAAAGCAAACACACGAACGAAAGATCCTTTATAACGGCGCCATTCACCTCGGAGAGTACGCTTTTAATTATCGGAGACATCAATTTTCAGACTAACAGTGCCGCATGCATAATTACAAACACCGACATATTGTATCGGGAAAAGAACCGGAGAGCCCGTTCGTAACATAAGTCTATCCCCGGGTTCGCTCTCTTTCTAACGTTCGCCGGGAGCCGCGGCTAAATCGCAAAATCAACACGCGCCACCGTAAACCGTACGGAACCCGTCGCCTAACCGCATTTCTGTAGCGGCGCATGTGGAAGGTGAACCAAGCGAACACCTGCCAGTAAACCGAGCCGCCGTCGACGCCCAGTAATCGTCTGGTCGAGTGTCATAGAGGGGAACCTCCAATTAGTGATATTAATTAGCAAACACTTGAAATTCTACCGTCCCGGTTAGATGTTATGTCGGAGCGCCGCTGCGCCGCCTAGCTGCTGTGAGAGTGAGTAAAGAGCTCCGGCTCTCAGCGTTCATACATATCTGCATTCTAATATAAAATTTTATTTTAGAGACGCTTTTAATAACGCTAATTTCGTAATTTGTTTCGTAGAGTGGGCACTCATTAAGATCCCTTTTTTCGCAGTTGGTATACATGCATGCATATGGGGCGTGCAAAAAAAAAATGGTATGCAATGCTGAATTAATGCGTGCGAGTACGTCGTGTATTCGTACGAACGTTGTGATGTAGAAGAGCCCCAGTTTGTAACGCTCAAAGACGGAATTAACCTTTATAAAGTTCATGAAAAAGAATCTTACAAATGTAAAGAGAGAAAATGTCTGTATTTGTAAAACTTTATTCAGGAAATTTTATTCAGGAGTATATTCTGATGTTATCAAGTTTTTAATACAGTTTTTAATCGATGCCAAAATTCCAGCTTATAATACACATAACTACTCCAAGAGGCTTTCATAATAAATAAAATTACTAAATACAAACTTGCAGAATTTATTTGTCACCAATTTAACTCCCATGTCTGCATAAATAAATCTCGACATTTTAACGTTTTCATAATCTTCTTTTCTCGATCAATATAATTTCACCTTATACTTAATCATGCGAAATGCGACCAAATTATTCACCTAAAACGGTCGTCGAGAGAAACCCTCCAGAATAAGAAATATCACGGATAAATTCGAAAGAATATCAATCTTACATTATCTAAAATACCTCGAAAATAAGCTCAAAAGCTGTGATAAATGATAAATCCGGGAGCCAGCTCACGTAGTACCTATCGTAGTTAACCGGTCTTAAGAGAGTCCTGATAAATTTAAAAAAGCACCTTAAAGTCGTTAAGACGATGAGCCGCCGGCAAATTGAGCTGAAAATATGCACCGAGTTTTTATTCGCCTTGACAACGGTTTACCGGGCTCTAACTTATCTAAGATACGGGCTACGGCTTCCTTCAACCATCCACCCCGTCCACCTCATCCACCCGCCCCTCATTTATCCATCTATTCTAATTCCGGCACTCAACTTCAACTCACTTCGGCTTTCTTTTCTCTCTTGTATAACGACGTTCGGCCGTTTAATGCCGCGCTTGACACCTTTTCATTATCAACGTGAGATGTGTATTGATAAGGGTGAAATTAGTCGGAAGAAATCCCACGGTGTATGTTTGAACGACTAATTGTTATAGGGGGACTTACCGGCACGATAATAGCAGGCTTAAAAAAAAAATTTAGAGGAGAAAAATAACAAAAGTAATTGTACTATGCGCAGAACATGTAACAGTAACTAAATATATGTAAATTACATCTGCGGTACTGGTTAAGGGAAAGTTTCGTAGTGAGTTGTGTCTGATTATAGATAAACTTCGACAAGGAAGTGGAAGCAATAATGACGGTAATGCTGCGAGGTGTTTCTTTGCTAATTCTAGTTGTGCATCTGCAATTATTGGAGTCGACATAGACTTCATATCATTTTACAAAGGCTAGCCTACAATAAAGTGAAATAAAAGGATGCCTTTTACATAATTCGTCTTTGTCTTAAATATTTATTTTTCCTCCCCTTAGATTCATTTCAGTAGCCTTGTAGTAATAGAACTGGATTAATACTTTTAATCTTTACACGGATTCTCGGAAGCCTGGATATTAATATTAATTACAGAATCCCTTAATTAATAACGATTAAGTTTTAATTATTCCGCGAGCAAATTCCTTTGCTAACGTAATTTCATCAATCACCTCGACAATAAATTAGAACAATAACCTTCCATCCTGACAATGCCAGGATCTCAACAATAACCAATGATGCAGCTTCTTTTCGAGACCTATTAGAAGCGGAACGAGGGCGACTTTGAAAACAATCGCGATCCATAAGAAAAACGATCGCCGAACTCTTTAGCATTTGTTTAAATAATAGCTTCTCCGCCATTCCGTTAGCGTTACTCTGCGTACTACAAGCTGGGTAAGAGGAGCCCAAGCGGAGGAAAACAATTGAAATAAATGTTGTTGTGATACTAAAAAACAATGGGTGGCACGACAATACCATTTAATTAGTTCGTAGCGCGAAGAGGAGACAAGAAAGAGGAAGACAAAGAGGGAAAGAGAATGGGATAGGACGCGATTAATTTAGAGACAGCGTGTATATAGAAACAATGTAGCAATAGACATCAATTAGCACGCAGCAGTGAACTTGTTTAGTCTCAATTTCACGCAACAGACGGCCAGTCGGTGTGCAAACTCGAGATAAACCGGGTATATACGCATCATTCCCGGAGTGATGGTGTCGCGCGGTCCAAAACTGTCTAAAGCTCCGAATCGTATACATTACGGGCCCCCCTAATACCGCCGCCGTGCTGCAGACTAGACCGTCCCTTCGCACGTTGTCGCTATAGTTCAAAAAAAAAAATAGCGGGAGGGCGTACGTCTGATGAAGACAAGGATTACCACGTGATGCTCACCAATTGCGTCAAATGAATCACCGCTGCTAAATTTATTTCAAAACTACGCACGATTTCGAGCATTATTTCTACAGGCTATTTTCTAGCAAAAAAGATAATGTAGCCTGGATAAAAAAAAACTGCATTGATCTGCTCAAAATGTTACCATGCAAAGAATCCATACCCTTAAAAAGCATTTGGTAAAAAATCGCTTTAATTACTTTTAAATTAACCATCGATTAATGGTGACTAAGAGGTCGAGCTTAATTTGTTTGCAAAAGTAGATTATTAACGAATTTAGGTTTCCGGCTTGAAACCGCGCGACTCTGCCGACGTTTCATTCTCAGTTGCGTGGTGCTTCTTCTAAGCTGCTGCATGTTGTATCGCTACTGTGAGAAGAATGATTGTGGTCGTTCTGTTATGTGGTAGATCCTTAAAACCGCCCTCAAAAATGTCATATTTTGGTGTTTTAGATAGTTTCTCATCAGGTTCAAATAAATGACTAATAAAAAAAAAAGGAATTTGTTAAATATAGCAGTATACAGTCGTTCGCAAAACATAAAAAATCTTTCAAATAAGGTTTACTACGTTTTTCCCGTGATATATGATCTCGTAAGGAGAAATATCGATTGGGGCGCCACTGCTTTGCCGAAAATTTATTCAGCCCTATTAACGAGTAACGTGTGTAGTTCAATAGAGGATAAATTAGAGCACTTACATGTAAACCTATTAAATTATTAAGCGTACAATACATTGCTTTTTTCTTACTTGAATACCTCTAAATAGACGAAGAGAATTTCAAAGAACAATTACATTTATTTTTGAGGGTTATTCTGTTTGTTTCCAGCACCTGGTTCTTGTACCAACGTAAACATTAAATAAACTAAATTTAATATCCACAGCAGCGGGTAATCGCAGATGCCACAACAACGACCGATACGCATTGCGCAAAAGGCAATTTGCGTGCTCCTATAAATATTTTTTTAATTTCCGAACGTAATTCTTAATTAAAGCTTGCTTTCGGAATGAGTTCGCCCATCCCGGTTCCGACGTAACCGCGTATATATGGTACCTACAATACATAGTCGCGTCGCCGTGCGATATACACAATATAGATCTACATAGAAGTGAGATTAAATATCGTAAAACAAGCAATAAGCAGAAGCGAGGGGTCGCGGACAATATCGCAACCCTTTATTGGATGGGTTAAATTAGAAAAGCCAATTCCAGGAGTAATTCCGGGCATACCAACCCCCAATTGTAAAATACACAATCATGAATTCGCGTTTTATAGTACTTTTGAGCCGCGTTTGCGGTGATTATTAGTTGGCAAGAATCGCTCCGAACGGCGACGACATGCGTATAAGGAGCACGAAGAACGGAACGAAGAAGGGACGAGGTGAATAAGATCCAGAACTCGACGGTAGTTAACAACTGGCGTCGTGAAACAGGATACTGGGATTATACAGGCGTTTATGGAAGAATGTACATGTTATTTGTACCTATTCGTAGCATTATATTTTGCAGCGTTATCTAAATGCGAAAAAAACGTTCAGCTAGTCTTAGCAATAAGCAAAGTGATAGATTGACAAACCGAAAATGCCATCTGCACAAACGTTTTCCAAACTAAGACATCGGAAGAAATTTAAACAGGGGGATTTGCCTTCTGATAGGGAATTATATTTGATATTTAAATAAATTTGAATTCGATGGTCAAGTAGGGCTATATCTTTCTTCTTTTTAAAACCTCTCATTTCGCCAATAAATTGCTAGTTTATCGACAGTTCTCTTGTATACATAACATCATCTCTATCCGCGCAATATAAGCACATCCATTAATTTACGAACAACCTGTACGCAAGCGAAGAAGAAGACTAACGCAACGACGAAGACCAAGATGAAAGGAGAAGAACGATGAATACAACACAACTACACCACAAGGTGCTGTACATTAAAGTCTTCGCCCGCACGAACTTAAAGAATTTAATTAATTATTTAATCATTGTTGTTCGCGAGTAATTTATTTCGGGACCGCGACTTCTTTGTTTGCCCCCTCCCTTCCTTCCCTTCCTTTCCTCGACGATATTAATTTCTATAAAATGCCCTTTGATATGAAAATTAATTCGCTTTTTACAACTTTCAGGTACAAATTAAATATTTTGGATAGTCGTTCTCTCTCTAATTACAATACGATTTCCTTTATTCGTTTACGGAGGTGGGCTGTGATGAGGACGTTCGAAGAGGGTAGGTATGAGAGCGAACGCGTGCGGCTGCTTGCTCACGAAATTAAATCACAAAACGAACGAAATTAAGCTCTTAATCGATTTGGTTTGTATTAAATCGGAAGCATTTCAACGAAAATTATTTAACGAGCCCGATTAAGTACGGCGGTTATCCTACATTTTGAATAATGTATCAAATATTTACTTGAGTGGTTTACGGTGTACGAGATATTTTTGTTATGCATTTTTTGTTTGTTGGTATGTATCTAGAATAAATATTTATAATAATGAATCCGTGTCAGCCGCTAAAAGAATTGTGTTGTTCTTATACCATGATACTCTTCCAGTTCCATCGAAATCTGGAGAAGTAGAAGAAGCAACCAAATGGTACTATACGGATGGACGAATTCCCAACGAATTTCACCCTAGACTCTAGATACGTGTGGATTTGCTAACAAGGAACACATTACTGCGCTGAACTAAACGGAATTTATCAGCGTCATAATTTTGCCATAATCCATAATCACGTTACAATAACTAAAGTATGTAGAATCTATGCAGCTGCGTTAAATCAACAGAGTTACTAGTTAATTACGCCGAATTTAAATAATCGCCACCAGGTTAATATTTTCTTTATGGCGCAACCGGCGACCGCGACTCTACCACCGAAAACCATTATTCGCGTGAATGATGGTCCTGTTTCAGGTTTTAGGTGGCTGGAATCAATTACAATATATTTGGGGGGCTTCACTGTTCTCCCCCGTGTGCATTACGATTATATTGATCGCGGGCGAGCTTAATTCTCAGATAAATAAATTCAGTTAAATTCTGTTTTGGACGTAGTTTAAATCCGCGCTATATTGGCCATAATGGCGCTAATAGCTATTCAGAAGCGTTATGTGGTAGTATCTCGTTAAACCGACGACCGCAGCGCCCGGTTTACGTGTCATTTGCGGCCAGACTGGAATTAAAAGTTAGAGCACTTTTATCCATCGTCAATAACTGATCGGGGAACAACGAGGGCCAACAACGAGTGAGCCTTTAGGTACTGATGGTTGATCAGCCTTGGTCTACACTTACATTCGCATGTGTATAGTCCATGAAAAAGAAGTTCGTTATGCTACTTTTTCTTTTAATTCCCTTTAACATGTATGTGAAACAGGTTTCTGAAGATAAACAATCTCGTTAGCAAAGGATGCAACTCCAACTGGTTTACTGAGTAAAAGTTATTTAGAATAATACGCTAGCCTTGTCGGGTTGAAAATGAGCGATCGAAATAATATAAAAGTTAGTACCTTTAAATCGCATTAAATATTTCAATGCTGGTATGCTTTTAAATCTTCCAAAGAGAAGCAAATTAAATTACCAAATTACCAACGAATAACCTCAGAAGAACAAAACGATATGTTTCACTCTATGAAAACCATATCTCAAACCTCAAGCGGAAGCCATTTTAATTCCAATATTGTTGTCAGCAAAATATTCATAAAATTCCAGTATTGTTTATGTCTTTCAAAAATTACAATAAAGTATTCCATTTATGGAAAACACATCGCCATATTTCGCTTTATTCTAAACGCTTACATCACTCAAAGAAAAATCGAAACTGCGGAAATATGTAGATACACATGCATATTTTTCCGTATTTTTCACGGTAATGCCTCTAATTGACTCTTTTTTTGCAACGGTCGATCCGGCCGGATGTTTCATCAAGCAATATGCCAAAAAAAAATTAATAGATGTCTATCGCTATATCAATTCACCGGTCAACCGCACGTCAACGTCAAAATCGTCTCTAAATTGGCAAAAGTGGTAGAACGTAAAATGTGTTTTCGATGTATTCATGAGCCACCTGTTCCACTGACCTAACTCGTCCAAAAAGAGTTATGCTCAAAAGCAGCATTCATATGCATTTGCGCCAATAGCATGACCAGTTTCAAATGCTTAATTAACGAAGTGGAATATATTCATTGAATGTATGGCAATAAATAAATACTAGGATTAATTCGAATGGCGTATACGTTTATAACGATGGATTTAATGTTTTTTTTCTGTTATAGACATTAAGTATTGGCTAAGTGTAGATAGAGACGGTGTGGCGCCTCTTCACTAGAACACGACTAATAGTTGAAGGTGGCGTTATTCATCAAAAATGTTCTGGAAAATAATTGCGCGTGCGTTGAAAGATCTTTTTGAACATTTTAGCCATGCTGGTTGTGGTTTAAATGGAAAAAATCCAAATATGGAGCCGTCATTAAATTCTTGCATTTGAAAGCTAGACTGCCTGCCCAAATTGAAACCGTGATGAACGCTGATTACCTGCACCGTTATTTACCACTGTGAAATTTTAGCCAGCTAAAATTAAACGTGATCGTATCCGCTTGGTTGACGATAACTGATCAAAAACTGCAGCCACTACTGATAATATCGGAAAATCGTCGAATTAAGATTAGAGAGACACCAGAGAATATGGGCTACTCGAAAGAACGCGTTTGTCATGTATTGGCTGAAGATTTGGGCATGTAAAAGCTAAGCGCGCGTTGGGTGCCGCGCTTATTCACTCAGAAGCCCGATTGAAGCATTTTAAGTGAAATTAGTCTTGCCGTCGATTAATAACTGCACCAGCACAGTCCTGAAGCCAGGTCACAGTCGAACCGCTGGACTGCTAAATGTGAATCGATTCCAAAAAAGGTGAATACTCTTCCACCAACCAGGAACGTGATAGCCTTTTTTCGGGGGTTGTATTAATGGACAACATGTAACCGAATTTGTTAGTATTTTGATACTCTTTACGTTATAGTCAATCTATTCATCTCCAGCGTGTATGTTTGATTTTCAGGTGTACGTATGGTTTAGTGCAGTGATTATTATCTGAAGATATGCAACCCTAATAAAAAGGGTAGCTGGAACAAAAGATTCTTGAAAAATCTGTAAATTCTGCAGTAAAACAAGGAAGTACGTGCTTTAAAATAATCGCATCTTCCTAAGCATAACGCTTGTTACATTTGATATCGATTTTACTAATATATTTCCTCATAAATTTGAAACTAAGGTATTTCCGAATCATATTCGCTTCGAAAACGCTAAAGCTGAAATAACTCTTGTCGAGGACTGTACAAACACCGCACATATCGCCGCTCTCGGGACATGTTTTCCAACGTGGGACGGAGATTAACATTAAAATAATTGTTTACTCCATCTGAACGATTTTTCCCGATTGTAATGAACGACCAACGCGAGTACTTTTTTTTTTTAGGGGAACAATCGTTATTTCATATTTTCGGTTTAACGACCATGCTTTTTTATCACTCTTTTCGGTCGCTGATAAAAATGTTTACCGTCCATTGTGCCTGCGACGACCTCCCCACGCAACAGAACAATTCCATTAACAAGATAGAAATTGCCGTTTTTAATTTCGTTTAAGCGTAACATTTGCTAATTCGCTCCTCCTAAGTTTGTGTTCAATGCGATTAAATTTGCCGAACAAAACTATCTGCGTATATAGGATAATAGACGTGGTAGGATTTTTTTATAAATCTAATACTAGGGTTTTAGCGTTAGTTTCGTTATTTGGAAAATTATGCTTGAAAATATTAGAAAAAAATGATGTCAATGCTGTAAGCCTAAATCAAAAATTTGGAAAAACCGCATCGACATAAATTCTTGAAAGCAACCAGTTCCTTTTTTAAATTGTAAGAGATTAAATATGAATTTGCTGTAAAATCTTTTAATTCAATATACATTAAAATCATTGTCTTCAAACGCCTTTATACTCTCATAGAAGCAAGACACCTTGATTTCTCCTACTTAAGCCAATTATGAAGTGTGATTATTACTCAGTTAATCGTCTACAACCCATGACTGAGTTCCGGTTATTCCAAAATTTTTCTGGAATTTCCCCAAATTAAATCCCTTTTACGAAGAATTTTGTCGAGCTACTGGTATTTGCCTGCATGGAGATTTTTCTCAGTATCCATGACGACATCATCCGTTACCCGAACTTATCGCGTCAATTTCCTGAGATCGTCGTCGAGGACTCAGTTTCAAGGTTAGTTCCGAAAGCCCAGAAATAATGGAATAAGAACCAAAAAGAACGAGTTTTTTTACTTGTTTATGCGTTTTATTTATTCACTACATCTGTCTTCTAGTAAATCAGGAAAATCTTATCAAATAAAAAAATACAAAAATTTATCCTTGCAATATATGTTCATCTACTCTAAAGAACTTGCTGTCAGTTCTACTTCTGTTGAAATGATCTCATAAATGTCAATTTTTTAGCTATTTTAATGTCTTTTTCAATTAATGAATTTTTAGAAAATTTATTTCTCTTCAATATCTCATTACAAAAGTAATGCTCTAAAAAAGGTATTCAATTGATGGCCTTATTGTAGGATACACTTTTCTTAAGGTCCAGACTACGAGCTGGCCATTGTAGGTCCACCACCTATTACCAGATCGTCTTTGTAAAGATTACCTTGCTCTTCGAGAAAAGTGAGCTGGGGCCGCGTCATGCATGTAGAACTTTTAGTTCTTTGAATAATATTCAATAGGACATTTTCCCAAACATTTCAATAGAGATCAGCCTGGACAATGGACCAATTAGGTAATTATCAATTATATACCTGCTTACATATTAATAAAAAAAACCATGGGTATTATGGTTTTCATCTCTAATAGTGTATATTAGCGACTTAAACGTGCTTCATGGGTCACGCATCCATATTTACCTATACATGTAAAAGCATACGTATACGATATACGTGTCGGTACACCTGTGTACGCTGTACACTGAGATTCCGAGATAACGTACATTTTAATAGTTCTGCAGAGGTATTTTGTTCGCTAAAAAGTTAATTTGTATAATGCGCCGCTGAATAAATAATAATTTGTTGTCCTGTTTGCGTTAACCGGTTAAAATGTGCCGCACGCCGAGTTGACAAAATAACAAATACACGTAATAGCGAGTGGTGTACGGGCATTTTAAAGCCCATTATTTCATAACAGCGGCATTTAGGCCATGAAATATTGAGCACGGAGTGGTACCTACACATGCATACTAGCGCGTCGATTAGACCATCGTACTATCGCCAGCTTTGCGCCCTTCTCCGCGCGGCAACGCGTTATTTACATAGGTGCATGCCATTATTATTTATTCGCCATATAACGAAGTTTCATTATGTTTTAACATCCGCCCCGTATTGACGATCATAAAGCGCCGATTGAATATCGGTTCGGCGAAATCTCGATTTGTTATTTTTCGGAGCGGTGATTTACGATAGATTAACTTGTGGATTGCAAATAGGGTTCGTATTTTACGCGCGTTAGAAATAAAAGGACATTTTTGTGTGTAAAGTGCTAAATATATCTCTCAGTCAACAAAGCAGATAACAAATACTACATTTTTAAAGATCAAGTTATTCTTAAAATTAAATGTAACAAGAAGGAATTATTTTAGTGGAATCACGAGAAAGTGCTGCAAGAAAATGATGAATTCCCCTAGAAGATGGAAAGATAGACTGTTTTAAACGCATCTTTCAGATCTTCTTTTAATCCCTTTCTGCAATTTAAATTACATCAAACAAAAATAATTACGCATTCTTCCAAACAAATATCCCTCCTATTCGTATACGAAAAGAACTTCCAAGATTACATTTTACACTTGATCGGTGGTAACGCCTGAGAACATCCACACCATATATGTACATATACGTATCTCTCTGAGTGTGTGCGCGTGTCCTTATTTCCTTTACACTTCCACCGAGCGAGATGTGCAAGTAATCTGACGAGGAGTCTGTTAATGTTTCCCCTGGCGGTCGTTACGCGGCGCTCTTATCGCCGGCTGAGCCACTGATTGCTTCATTTCAGACAATTGCCTGTTTATATTCGGCGGACCGCAACCAGTCCTTATCCTGATAAAACAAGGACCTGTTCCTCCTTCTACGCTATACAACAGTTGTTTTGTTCGCTCGTTTTCTGCACGCGTCTCATCTCTATACACTGCCGACGACGCTCCGGCATTCTGCTAGCCGTACGTTCCGTTACCGTTCGCTGATGGTGCGCTGCTGCCTCTAAACACCCACAAGAACGCGGATAATCTTCGGAATAATGGTAATCGTTCCTCTGTTTACTATTGTCACTCGCTGTTTTCCGCTTCCCTCTTTCGTCTTCTTCTTTATCTGTCGCGCACTCTGAATTGAAATTCTGCTAGTTCGCGTACACATACGTTTATGGCAAATCGTCCCTACTAGACGGATCTGTTCCTAATTTCAGGCCAACGCAATTGTTAGAGATGTCTTAAGAATTGCAGCTTAGTTTGTAGTTGCTAATTTTGCCTCTGGGAAATATTTCATTGAGCTTCCATAAAACTACAACAATTACGACAGGCATAGTGAATATTGTGAAGAAGTTGTAAAAGGATATAATCTTGTGGATCTCCAGTTGTGCGCATTTTCTGCCACTGTCCCATCATCTACAGATTTTCTCTGTTTGGCGAGGCTTTTGTAACGCTTAGTCAGCTGATCCAGCTGAAATTCTTATATTTTTTTGAATGCGTAACAAGTATTCTAACATTTACTTATTTCGTTTTGCAACAATAAAAAATAAGTAAATGTTTTGAATATTTGTTGTAAGATTCATGTTTCCGTTTAAAATAATTCGGTGGCCATGTGCAAAAGATATTAATTAAAAGAATATTTATTTAAACCAAAATGTTCAAAAAGTAATTTAATTTTATACAATTTGAAGCTCATGGATTGAGCCGTTTTGATGCTACAGCATCGCTTCCAAACTTTCTGCCAACCCCGTATATAAAGGCCAATCTCTACCTAACAGTCCCATTAAAACTGCTTCAAAAATTGACTGTTCTACAAAAAGTGATAAACGAATCCTAGTTAACTTTAACAGTATCAGACGTATAAAATTAACTGCCGCACACACATCACTCATCATGACAGAAGTCCGAAGGAACATCGCCGAGACAATAGCGATTCTATCCCGAACGTCGGTAACTAATACTAAAAGTCCGCACTGAAAAACCTAACCGGGCAAACATAAAATGGATCCGTCAAAAGTTTGACATATAAAAACGGTTGTCTTCTCCGTATGACAATAAAAACCTCCTCCTACTGTCGTATAATACACTGTCACGTCAGCTGTAACGAGTTTTATGCCGATCTGAATGGATGTACGTCATCGTTTTCTTAATGGGGAACTAGAAAGAGATGAATAAACAACTCTGTGCGCTCCGGTTCGGTCCCGCGGATTTTTCCGGACGCGCTGCCACTCCAGACGATCGCAGAAGAAAGCAAGTCGCCCTCCGGATCCGCTAAAGTTAGTTTCAACTCACCCGTCGGACCGAATGGACGTGTTTTTACATCGAAGCGGGTTCGCCTTCATAAAAAGAGCTAACATTGTTGTTGAGCTAATTCTCTTTCACAATTATCTGCGATTACGGCCCCATCAAAGTCTACGCTCGAGGGTCGCTTTGGAAATGGTTTGGAATGGGCGGGGAGTGGAAGAAGATCGTGTTCTAAACACAAGTTTGATGTCTTTATGAGCCCGTGCGGTTTAAGACTTCTACTTCAATCTCCCCATACCCTCGACTTAATCTCTTTCTTGTTTCTTTCATATACCGACGACCATTGATGGAATTAACTATAACGAAATTGGGCTTTGAGCACAATTTAAACCTGATTTCATTTGCTTCTTTGAGGTTCGTTATTTCAGGAAAAACAGTTCTTCTCCTCTACAACTTTTATTTAAAATTAATTTGTAGCAGTTGAAAAGGAAGAACTTTTTATAGTGAGAACTGCATGAGAATTTAGAGCACCAAAATATTTATATCAGATGCAACAATTATCAAATATTGACCCGATTCGAACAAAGAAATCTGATAAACTTTCGGTGAACGGACTCGATGTAATCCAATGTATTGAAGAAAACGAGAATCTGTGAAGCAAGTGAATATATAATTCGTATGTAAAACGAAAAGTAGTGATCCTAGGTAAGATCCTTGAGGGACATCCGCTGTGATAGCCACCCCCTATTTGGGCAACGAAGTAATTTAATAAGTTGTGACTTGTTGGATATATAAAACTGCCTTCGCGTTTTGTCAAAAACTTTGCTATAATCTGCATTGCGTTGGATGATCTCCATTGGAAGAATTATGTAGTAGTTTGGCAAACAGTACTAAAGTGTCGGCACACTCCGCACCACACAAGTTAATTAATTAATCCGGGACAGCTGTTTCGAGGATGCCTGGATCCTCTCGGTCATACGGTTAAATGAGGATCGACGCATCTTCAAATTGTCTGTCCCGGATTGATTAATTAACTTGTGCGGTGCGGAGTGTGTCGATACTCTAGTGTTCTTTGCTAACTTGTAATACATAAAAAAGACATCCACTTTTACGATGATTCTTTGACATTATATTTATTCTTTTTATCCGTCTTTTAACTTACGTATCTCATCATGAAAGTTACATATAGTATAATTTAAGCTATGAGCCAGTTATAGCCCATTATTTTTTAATGGCATCCCGAGACCAAAATCCGCAAATAAATTATCATAGTCGAGTGGATGTTAATTTCCAGCTAGTGGACTTAGGGTTGCTCGCTGAGCGAGACTAACGCAAATTAATGAATTTTGGCACTGATACAACCAGATAGCGGCGCGGCGTTGGCGAGGTGGATATTTTCTCTCTTTTCCGCCACTTTTGGCGAAAGGATCCGGTATTAAATTATTAAATGACAAGATCTAAATCGGGATGTGTATACACCGCCATTTCCCGATATAAGAACGTATATAATTAATGCGGGTGAAAATGGAAACGCCGAGTTTAGATTAAAAAAAAAGCAAAGAGGCAAACAATAACAAATTGATTTACCATTTCTGAACGGTTAAAAATTTACGTTGGTACTTATTTTGAGTTTGTTGGAGCTATTTTTGATGTGACATTTTTTGTAGCGCAGGGAATTGCAATATGAATAATTTAGAGAGCAACTTACGTATATTTGCGTAACCTTCAAACGTCGCTCCTACTGTTGTAAAGTAAAATTTACGCCCTTTTTAATTATTCTAATATTCATTTTATCGTTTTACTTGTAATTCCACCTTATTCCCTAAGTAGAACGCTGACTTCGTACGCGGCCTACGCGGCGTCCTATGTAGGTGTTGTTCGTTCACGGAAAAGGTGTCTAGGTGGCATTATTGTCAAGTTACAAAAAATGATTACTTAATGTGGGTCACAAGCGTCTTCTTGTGATTGGTTTGAATTAATTAAATTATTATTTTAACTAATTCAATTAATTATTGTAACTAAGTAAATGATGTTAAAAGTACTAAGTGTCTAAAACCAACACGCCACAGTCAAATCCACGACGCCAGCATGCATGAACATGAGAAAAGATTGAACTATCGAAAAATACCTATTTTTAGTATAAATTAACCGAGGAATTTCTAAAGGAATAGAGGACATTACACTAAAACCCTGCCACCCTAGTCGTAGTACATTACTTCTTTTCTTTTAAGACACACGAATCCGTGGAACAACGAAACAAGTATAATGGATTTATGTTACACATGCGACGCGCTATGTTAACATATCCACCGAGTACACGTATCAACGTTGAAAAAGCAGAATAATAATTAATTAAGTTAAATAAAATATAAACGCGTATCTTAAACATAACAAAGCACCAGTCCCGACGTGGGATTATTTATATTACTTTTTAGCCGGAAGGAAGACAGGTAGGTACAAACAATACACCGCTGAGGAAAGAAGTTTCCCGCTTTATTTATGTACGCTTTCCAAGTTTTATTTGCATAAAAGGATCTTAAAAGCTGAAATAATTTCAGATTAAATATTTCGCGGGAGGAGTTTTTGTTGTTTTCCTAATTACCGCGAGCATCCTAAGAACCGGTATTCACACTTGGAAACTTTTATGTTTATGGATCATAACTGTTAGCCGGATTCCTTATTATCTATTGCAATTAGTACATTACTTTGCGTGTATTTTAAATTCTCTTCGCGGAACGTCTTTGAAAAAAGATGTTGATGATTGTCTTTCGAAAGGAGAAATGTCCGTAGAAATGGATGGATGGTTATTTATGAGAGTTGTTCATTGGTATTTCGGACGTAATTAAATATTTCAAAAAAATCTCGGATGTCGTTCGCCTTCCGTTTGCCGAACGAGAGTGCTAACCACTGCAGCACGGGGACCTTATGCCTGGAACGTTGACAATACCTATTTGTTATTATATCTGCAAATATATTGTTATAATATTATTTACTTACACTGAAAAGTGTTCCAGTTTGACATATGTTTACATTTGTTTCCATTTTATTACGAGGCGAAGCAGTTAATTTTCCCTAGATCGGGATTTCGTCTTTATTTTACATATGCAGCAAAATAGAAAAAAAGAAATGAGTCTAGTGCTTTTAATTTTTTTTTTAATTTTTTTAAATTTTAATAAATTACATTATTATATCGTATTCAGACAAGCCTAACCCTTATTTATATCCAGTAATTTATATTTGAGCCGTATTCATGGTTACCATCCTCTTTTCAATGTACCTGACGTTACCGTACCTGGATCCGAAAGACATTTTGATGAATTTTACGTAATCAAGAGAGACAGAAAATTATATTAAGTAGTAAATAAATAACTTGACTTGCGTTCAATTTCTTCAGATCCGAAATCTTCCGATTTAATATAATCTTTTCCTAGAACGATTTCAGTCGTATCTCAGTTGTACTTTCGTAACATTTTATAAAGTAAAAAGAAGCCTTTCATTTCAATGAAGTTTAGATAAGACGACGTACCTAAAAGTGCTGTAGAAATGCTCTCTGTGTCATATAAACACATGAATATCGATATATTAAGATCTGGTATCGTATTAAGGTCCATAAGTACCAGGTTCTGATTATTAGGACACACTGTACATAAGATTCGTATATATTAGTTTAAATGGTAGGTAGTGAGCGGCGGCACGAGAGATGTAAATAAACAGTCCTAAATCACGCGTGATATTGGTGGACAGCGGTTCCGGACTAACTAGATAATGTGCGCGGGTACAACTAATGACCGGAGAGCAGAGCACACTGTGATTTATCCGGGGTTCGCGCTTCCTGTATCTCTCCGTTTATATTAACACGGCTACTCCGTTTGATATATTCGTGCATGTAGCCGGCTATACCTACGCGGAGAAGGGTGTCGTTATACCTGTGCGCTTCGGACTACGGTAGGGCCGCGCGTCAGGCAGCGCTTCGCCGAACGCCCTCTTATTAGCAGACAAATCCCCTGCTAACTCAATTAGAAACATTAGATTGACCGAGAACGGCTGACCCGAACAATTATTTAAGGTATACGTTTACACGTTCCCTGGCCTCTGCTCCTGTTTTGTTTTGTAACGCAACCTCTAGATTTTATCTCTTGTAAAAATGTTTACGGAGCGATTTTCACACCTTATTAGAGGTTTGCCGTTGGCATTTCCCTTAAATCATTCGCCAGGTGACAGAGTCTTTGTTAAAAGGTATTAAATCATCCGGAACAATAGCGGCGATAAAATAAATATTCCAATATTTTATATATATACAGTGGGTCAATAAACTATTTGAACGGCCTGTAGTTTTCACAAACAAACACAATGAAAGAAGTTATTCCTTCTATTCTAGATCATATGCCAAAGATTTTCTTTCAAATCGGTCAGACGGCTTAACCGACGACCTGGAGAAGCTAACCAACCATCGGGGAAAGCCAACTAATCACCCTTGGTTGAAAAGGAAGACCATATCTTAATCCAGGACTCCATCAGATACTTCACCGCTCGAAGAGCCCAAACAAGTATTCGTAGTCACCAAACAAAAATTTAATCATTAACGTTCTTTTATTATTCATTGTCTTTTATTCATTATTAAATATGTTTTTGGAAAATATTCTTCAATTATCATTTTAGATATTTGTTTTCTTTTGTCTTTGATCAATTGTGCTGCGGTTCTTTGAGACAACCTCAGTTGGTATTTTCCTTTAAAATAACTGATGCCCTTCTTATTTTGATAAGTGTTCACTTAGCCTCAACGCATCGTAGATCTCTCTCTTTCCCATTAATAACCCTACTCTGAATAATCCCTTTGCTCGTCTCAGATCCAACTTTAACGATTGAATTTTGTTGAAATTTTGATGACAAGCTGTACCTTATGCACTAATGTTACTCGCTTTAATCACTAACTAGGCTGTGGTTAGCGCCCTTTTGTAGGACGCACGATGGTGCAATGTCTCGAAATTTCATCATTCATTCACCAATATATATTTTCTTCGAGAGATAAAGGGAATCAACTGCCCTTCTCGCATGTCTTCGGTTGTTACAGCCAATCGCTGATGCTTGGACGCTGGCACACGTCCGGTCGCCTTGGCCGCTGTGTGAAGATTTTTTTTATAAACTACAAAGCTCGGGGTGACGTTATCTTCAACACGCGCCTTTTCCCTAAATAGTAGCACTTGGCATCTCACCAATCACAACTCGCATAAAATAAAATTTAGAAGAAAAAAAATCAATACTCTAAATTATGTATTTACCTGATGCTAACGTATTAAATTATTTATCACGTAAACCAATTAGCTAACATAAGCACCATATTAGTTATTATAATAGCCCCAAGACAATTTTAATAATTACCATTATACCATTTGTTAAATTCAATGCAAGAAAAGCGATTTTACATTATCGTGTTCGCAGCCAGTATAGCTCTGCCCGAGAATACAACGCGTCTATTTACATAACCGGTATATAGGTAATGTTCTAAATTCGGAGAATCCTAAGGGTATCTTCATATAGACGCAGATCGCTGGGTAGGCTTCCTATAGTAGCGACTTAAATGCTCCGACATACACATTCTATCTCCTGTAATAGTAGTTAAGGGGCAGATAATAGCAACAGCAGCAGTCCGCAGCCTCGCCGGTAATTGAGTTGATGAGAATAACAACCTCGAAATTAGTAAGAATCCCGTTTTTAGGATCACTAACAGCCGCATTTACATTCTTTCCTTCGCCGATTAATTAACTTGAAGTAGTATGTTAACGATCGTATGGAAGCGGTCCGGAATTGTACGATCTTGGAGTATTTAGGATGAAATTTGTTATTTAAATACGGGTTTGCGCAGTTATATATTCCGAGAATCGAATGTTTCGTAACAGCGCGAGGAATGAGGAAAGATAAGACAAACTCGAAATGAATATTAAGAAGAAATACAGTCTACAATGAAGTTGTATACGTAATTTGAAAGATGTTTGGAATAGCAAAACGCTATTTCAATATTCGCACTAAATAACAATAATAAAGCTTTCAGGCTTTGTGCTCCATATTGACAATATCAATAAATAAGGACAACGAATCATAAACAAACCGGAAAATCAAATTACTTTAACATTTATTAAATAAAATACAGAAGAACGAGGCGTTTCTTCTCTTAGTTCCGATATTTTTCAACCCTCTTTAGATGTGTGCTTCTATTTAATAATCGCTTCCATATGTCATCACTGTGACATTAACATTATTAATTGCTCTTAAAATCACTTGTAATAGAAATTAATCGTTCTCAATGTACCTACAACGCGATCAAATAAGTGGAGAATTAAACGGTACGCCACGTACAACCATTACTACCAGTCGTGTCGCTTATTATTTTAACGTTAAACAATTGCAGATATATTAGAGAATTACATAAGAGCGGCTAATTGGATTTTGCATTTAGTACGGCCATCGCCAATAATTATTTCACAGCTGTGGGGTTATACCTAGCGGAGAAATTAATGCCGTTCTAAACTTCATTTTAATTCGTTTTAATGCTCCGCCCGAAATCTCTCTAGATATTACCTAAAACCCTTTAATCAAAACTAATTTCCTGGGTGACCAGCAGTGGTCCTCTTAGCAATTAAACTAAGGACATTATTTTGCTAATTTCATTGCTATTCCATTAGAGGGCTGCGTGATGCAAGATAACCTGAGCCGCTGCAGGCCACTATTAATGGTCTGTGTCGCAGGAATGCCGTTTATTGCTTTACTTTATACGTACATGTAGATCCGTTTATGTATATATGTGTACAGCTACATGCATTCGCGTAATTTTACCCTAAAATTTTCAATTATATCCTGAGCCAGTATCTCTACAATGTACCGCATTCGTCGGCGTGATGTATAAGGGTAAGATGGAAATGAGTATGTTATATGTTTATGTAGCTGCATGACTTAGAAGAATGCAATTTCGCATGAGCATATCTTTTAACAACAAATGTCTTACTCTGGATCTACTTTCGAAATACACCTTCGTAAAGATCAACAAGGAGATCCTCTCCAACTCCATCAGGTGATTGCTCAGAGCGGTTAGAAGATCATTAATCCGGGATGGAGAAAATGCTAGCGGAAGATTTGGCACTTAGACTTAAGAACGATTCGTTTTAACAAAAAGAGGAAAACTAAAAAGTAAAATTAGGACATCAGCCAAAGATTAACTTAACAATCCCTTTTCCGCAGGAAAGACCCGTTCATAGCTAGAAGCCCTGTCCCATATCGGGGGACAATCAACATTATCCTGTAAAACCAAGTATAGTGAAAGCGTTATATTGTTCCTAAAAATATTGTACATCCATTAAACCATGCTTTTGCTCTCAGATGTTTTTTTCTTCAGTGCAGTAAGTGTTAAAAATGTGTCGTTTACAACAGGAAGCAACGTATTTGCATAGCACGTCTTAGATCTTTGTTGGCATAAGCAACATAGTTGCATACAGATTTTCCCAAGCATGACATGCTAATATGCCTGATAGTATTCCGTCACCTTTGCTGAAAAATAACGTCGCTTTTGTCTTTTGGCGGACCTGATATGAGTGCTTTCATCTGATTTTGTTCCAGTATGCTTTGCCAACATAAAGCTCCCTTTCCTCTAAGTTCCTGTTTCAGGTAGTTCTTCCGTAGACTACTATAAGGGTTTGGACCAACAAAAGACACATTCAGCGCTTCTTTAGGAAACTTATCAGCCTTCTCATTTCTCTCAATCCCTTATTGTTAGTCGCTTGAGGCCCATCGTAAGGTAACGTGGTCTCACCGTCCCAGTTGCTTTAAGTTCTGTACAGATTCATTCGCTTAAACTTCCAGATCTTTTACATGGCTATTAAAGCTCTGTGATAACTTAATGTGCAAAGTGTTTTTTGGAGTATAAACCTTATATCCGCTTTAAAAATAGGAAGAAAGGAACATGTTTCATTAAAAAAATTGTTAGTTTTGGAATTAGGGGTAAATTCCATGTTTCACAACCTCTCTAATCAAACAATTTCATTTAGATTAATCGCTGTTTCAACAATTGGATATCGACGAATTTCGGGAACCGGCGGACCTTCATTTAAATATATCGATTCGATTAATTCCGAAAGGAGGAGAACCGAAATCAAAACATAATAGAATATAATAATACGATATCAGTTAAGTGTGCGGCTTCGTACCATAAACTAGTTACGGCGTCGAACGTTCGGCCGGCGGAGGAACAAGGAGGAAGACGCGTAACGGAGAGAGACCGAAGAGGGTTCGTTATCAGATAACGGCGTGAAATCAGCGCATAACAACGCGGTTTACCCCATTATAACACGGTGTGCTCACTTCACCCCATATATATTGCGATCACTTACCCGTTTCGGTCGCACGCGTTATGTGACTCTGTATAAATGCATTCTAGATAAATCGTCCTGATAAAATATGGACTTTCGGCTTTGTATTAAATATATACGTCGACGAGGCGAAATTAGATTCGACGATAGAGTACATTTATTGTTAATATGTAAAGTGGATAGCGTTTTTTTTTTTATTTCTGTGCGTCCACACGTACTGATTTTATAGCAACATTACTGTTAAGTACAAATTCGGTGCCACTGATTTCTAAGATTCGTTCCTCACAAAATTTGCGAAGCATGTGGTTTCTTATGAAAAATCTTGGAGTCATTGCACAAAGCAATAATAATCAGCTATTTGGTAATTATTAATTTGAAAGGGAATTAATTTCGTAACTTTAATCAATGTTTTAGAAAACAAACGACATCATACTTAAAAGCTCGGCTTATGCATATATCACTTTAAAGTAAAGTTTTATCACAATTAATATTAAATGTCATTATTTGAAATAAAATTAAGGGCATTATTTATAGTTGGGGTGAAATTACTTTTCTATATGCGCTCGAGAGTAAAAAAGAAAAAATCGACCAAACTTTTCTTCTTTTTTTGTGTACTTAACACATCAATATTTTGATACAAAGCTTTGAAAAGTGGCAGAAAATAAACAAAGCACACACGTGATGAAAGCCGGCGTAAATAAATATTTATACGTCAATATTTGAGGGATAAATTGAATCGCATAGTTTTGTTGAACGAATATAACTTGAGGAATTGTTCGCCGTGAAAACAGGCCACCGTACACATTTTAGTTCGGACTATACATAATTTATAACAAATGGAAAAGTTTTTAACTTCAGTCATGCAGAAAAGGAAACATAAACCACGATTCCACTTCTAATAAATATTCAGAAGCTTTCTTCGAATCAGGCTACTTATACAACATGAATTTCCGGCCGGCACAAAAGTATATGCATTACCGGACGATTTACTTCACTGTTCCAATTCATCTCCATGGATTACGGGTCTTCATGCGCTATTTAACGACATCGGTCACATACTGAGCGATCTTACTGTAGTGGGTAACGTAATATTCTTTTTTATTTTTTGTTCTTATAATAACAATATTAATAAAGACAAATTTCCGGCAAAGCTACAATAGGAAGTAGCAAGAACAGCTTACTCCGTGTCACAATTCTCAGTTCTGTAGATTCCTTAAACCAGTGGATTCTGTTATTGATTTTAGAGTTCTTTTTACTCTCTGACTGTGATGCTTACAATCCCTGCTCGCAATTGTGAAGATGCTTGTAAATATTTCGATACATTATGTGATCAGAGTATCTTTAATTAAATAGTTGAACAATAGTTTAATGTATTAACTCCTGCATCAGGATCAAGAAGAAAATCTTGGAGAAGAAGTACTACTAAACGTTAAACATCAAAAGAGTAAAAATCTTAAAAAGCTTAACATACACTGTCGTTCAGTGAAGTTCGGTCATACAATAAAAATCTATTATATCACACTGTATACAATTATTAATACATAAAATTAGAAAAATATTAAGCATACACTCTTTTCTAAGGGATTAAAGCCATAAATTATTATGTAAAGTAGAAATATTGCGACAACCACAATAAAGCCCCTTTTATTATCATTCCAAGAATTTCTCGGAAGTCCGGATCTTTTGAAACGAGTCGTTTGGGGATTATTAACGAACAATACATTTAGGAAATATACCGCAGTATCATTCTTGTTTATTTATCGCAGGCGTAAAGATATAAATTTGCTTCATTTTACTGTTAAACGTGTGTTAATGTGCATCTGTCGTTTTTGCGAGAAAGTTTTAAGAAAATTTACTTCAAAATGGCACGTGGCAAGCCTACCAGTGTAGAAAAACGTTCACACATTATTACGCTGTTTGAAGAAGGATATTCGGGGCGACAAATTGATGAAAAAATAAATATGAGAAGTTCAACAGTAAATGACATCATAAAGCGATATCAGACAACTGGAACTATAGAAAATCGTGTTCGTCCTGGAGCATCTAGGAAAACAACAGAAGCTGAAAATTTGAGAATTGTATTATTAAGCAAACGCGATAGAAAATTAACAGCGCCGCAAATAGCAGCCGAAGTCAATCGCGGCCGTGAAGAACAAGTTTCGGCGAGTACGGTAAAACGTCGACTTCAACAAGCGGACCTTCATGGACTCATTGCCATTCGAAAACCCTTATTACGTCGGGGCAACAAAGCAAAACGGCTACAGTGGGCCCGTTCTCATCTAGATTGGTCGTTATATGATTGGAAACACGTGCTTTGGAGTGACGAGTCAAAGTTTGAGGTTTTTGGGCAAAATCGACAAGTTTATGTCCGAAGATCTAAAACCGAAAAGTTCTTCTCATGTTTCTTACTAACCGACCGAACTTCTCTGAACGGCAGTGTACATGAATATGGAAGAAAGATTCATAAATTTCCACTCACCTGCCCCTATACTTGAAGCAAATGGCCTAAATACCAATCGTCAGAAATACAAAACAAGGTAGACTCTTAAATATTGAAATTTAAATTAATTAATCATCCCCCTTGCTCGATTAGCACAAAAACATTTTCGTTTCCTTAAAAAGTATTTATACTGCAATTAATCCTTAAATACGCCCTGAATCTGGTTTGTTTGCAAAGCGAAATGTAACGTTGCGTTCGGATATCAGCGTATATAGATCTAGTCCGCAGCAGGAAAGAAATACGTGCATTTTAAATAACTTACAGCAAAATGTCAAGCTTTATCAACGTCATCGTACGACACGTAACAAGAAAAATTAGAACGTAATTAACACGAATTAAATGAGAGTAATTACGTTTCGAAAACACGACAGTTGAGAGTCTCGTAAATAATACACCGTATTATTATTGATGTTGTACTGTTACTTATACGCAAACGAATAAGCATTTAAAGCAGAAATTATGCAGATGACGATGATTGGGTAGTTCAAATATAACAATTAGTACAAAACAATAATAGTACATTGAATAAATAATAAATACAGAAGAAAACATCCGGTCAAAAGGGAATGGATCGGGGTAATTACCTCTTCCTGTGCCCCAATAATTAAATAAAAAGAAAACAAGCTGTATGTTGTGATCATAATCAGATACTTAAGTAAAGTATCCGTGTTTACTGAGTGAGTAGGTTGTGGAATCATAGAAACAGAACAATACCGGTGAATGATTCGATTCCCATTCCTCGATGGAAAAACGTGTATAGCAATCAAGGAGAAGATGGATGCAGCACCTTCGATGATTGCCAGTAAATACTGGTTTAATGAATTTGAGCATGGCCGAGCATCCATCTTTAACGATGAGCGACCAGATCGTCAACAAACCAAACGAGTTAGCGTGATCACTGCAAATAGGAGAGTTTTCCATATTCTTTTAATAAATATCCAAAAAGCCATAACGACACGCGTATAAAATATTGTAAAACTTATTATGCTCAAAGTTTAAGTTTGATATTTCATACAGCCAACAGATTTGTGATTGCTAAACCTGATGATACATGGTCGATTATATGACGAAACAACATTTTGAGTATGTAGACTTGTAATAGGAAATGTCGTGGAGATAACTGCGGTGGTGTAGAATGATAAATTTGTATCTGTATAAGCGAAAAAGTACCATTTTGACGAATAGAAAAATAAACGGCACCGTATCATTCGTATAAACGTAGCGTAAGGAAACGTATAGAAAAAAAAATGAGTCCCGTTTAAATGAAACGTGAAAAGTTCAATTCGACATAAACAATAGTCGAAGAGAGAGAGAGAAATCGTGGTGGTGCCGAGTCCCGCCACCGACGCCGCCGCCACAAAACGTTTCGGTATTTGATTGCGAAGAGGCGGCTCTGGTACGGCTGTGAGAGGGCGCCGTCACAATATTTCCACGGCTACACGGAGCAAGAGAGAGACTGTATCCCAAAATAATAGTGTATAACCCCATACTCCGCGTACAGCGGTGGTCCGTGTGCAAATCTGCCGTCAAGCCGATTCAATTACGATCTTATCTACAAAATAGATGACAGTTATTTCCATGAAAGGGCAATACCCATAAGGATCACAGTCCGGGCGACGATCATGGGCGAACGCGAGCGAATTTCGCCTTTAGCGCAGGTCATGCGACGCAACATGTCAACCTAAAGACGTTTTTCATTTTATTTAATTTCGTATGTAACCAGAAGATGACACCACTGTGCGGTCTGGCCGTTTCGTGTTTTTGTTTGCGCTTGTAATGGATATTCTTCTTTGAGCGTCGCGTTAGAGTACCAGAGGTGAAGTCGAAAAGGGGGATCGCGGCCCGGTAAGCAGCCAGACATGAGGGGGCCCGCGCTTTTATAATCAATGGTTAAATGAGTTTGCGTTTCGAAATAGCCTCGGCTATCAGTTTAATCTCTACTCACATATTTCATTGTAAATATATGTATTTTTCAGCTTTTTTCCTCCTTCTTTCGTTGATATTTTATTTTTGGCATTTACGTGCGTGTTTGTGTGTGTGTCTGAGTGTATCTCAGCGCGAATCAAATCAAAAAATGTTAAATATATCCTTCCAATTTACCAGTTGTTTTCTGTTATTTGCTAGCTGAACATAAGCCTCAACTCCTTCAGATCTATGAATTTTAAAGTGTGTTATACTTCATAGTTGTCGTTGTTCATGTATTATTGGGCAAAATGTGAAGGAATACCGCTTGCATTTCTTGGCATCGATCACTGCGATTATGACTCCAGAGGCAATTATGCTAACCGTTCAACCACCGAGACTCTTAAACTGATGTTCCTTTCTATTTTAATCGATCAAAAAAACGACAGCGTGTACCCTATCGTGCATGATATACAACCTTGTGCTCAAAAAACAGACGAAAGTAGAACGTAAATTTATTTTCAGGAAGTTATTGAAGCCTTTTGAAAAATTTTTTTAATTTTTTAATTTTTTAAAATTTATTAATGTTTCAAAAAACAATAAAGCGATTTGAACCAACAATTTTTTTCTTTCTTTGTTTTTGTAAAAACTTAAAAGGTACCCCTCGTAATTTTCTAATTGCTCTTGTTTAAATGTAAGCAATGTCTATAATTGATAGATCGATAATGTTTGGTTTATTATCCTCTTAAGATAAAAGCAATTAAAAAAGAAGATATATAAATAGGATTTGGATAAACGTTTCTAAAACGCAATAAATCTTTATTTTAAATCAAGAAACAGCCATTACAAAAACAAAAACACACTCCAATATAATTCGTTTAATAGATTTACCCCTTATCATCGATCACTATTACCCCTAATAGACCTTAAATAATCAAAAAATGACATCTCTCCGCCGCACATACAAATTTTCCGTCGGATACATTTCGAAAGATATACCCGGCCGGATAGGGCGAGAAGAGTGGGAAGTTCCATTAGTCGGACAACAGACTACTGGTTATTTCAGGTCGGAAAAATGGAAGAACAGTGTTTCTACGTCCCCGGTGACAATAGTGTTCTCCGGCTATTTCACTTATTTAACCTAATAACGTACGGCCGAATAGTTTTATACTTATTGCCATCGACAACCAACGGCGACTAACACCGAAGTTGAATTTGATTTCCGAACCACCTACAATCCAACGTAATATTATTAATGCGACAATGGCGAGGCTACTTTTAATTTCTTTTTACGAGGATGGTGCACGATCTCTCATATAGTGAATGGAATATCGAATAAATTAATTTAAATGCAATTCTTTTTGTGCTTTAGTACATGAATATTTGAAATGTTTTAAATTATTAATTAATTACATTGAAGGTGATTATTACATAGCTTTTAACGCTACTTTCATGGAAATTATAATTGTCGGTGTAGCCGTTCTATATTATTTCTTTTAAACATTTTTTTTCATAATTACACCTATTAAATTTGCTGGCTTCAAATTAAGAAAATAACATATTAGTTATTGTAGTTCACGCTGAAAGTTGTCATGGTACAATTTTATATTTGGATTTGATTGTACAGAAGTAGCTAGGCTTATGGACAACGGCTAAACGGATCTCACAATAAGCCTATTATGCATCCTCTCTATATTAGAGAACCTTTTACGCCATCAAACAACCTATTGCCTCGGTACAAGTTACTAGTTTGTCCAGAAAAATTGCCCCTCCCCCGGAACAGCGCAGTCATTCCTTCCCCAGTACGGTCCTTCTAACTGACGTCTGGATATTACACTTGCAGAGGAGTGCTCCATTGACTTCTCTTCTGCCTGGCAATTCCTGTACGTCAGATATCCAGTTAATCCCATTCTCAAGAGATGCTTTTTTAGCCGAAGCCGAATCCTACCAACCAATCGAAAATTCCTTCTCAAGTCTCCAGTGTCTTCAGCCGTATTGCGTTGATGTTGGTTTCACAAACTAAGAAGAGAACTCTTTAATAGGTCTGATGTTATTGATGAATTTAATGATACACCTTGCTTAGAATAAAGTAGTCACATTTTTTTTTTCAAATTCACAATTTAAAGCATTGAGATGCATTGTGATAGGGTACCTCACATTTTGAACTATGTGTAACAAAAAATAAAATAGATAATTTCCATAAAGAGTATTTGTTTTGTGTGATGTGAGCTGCACAACAGATGTTACGACTTATTAAGGTAATCACGGTCACAGGAACCTGTACTGGTATATCCTTGCAACGCCTCCTATTAATTCTCCTGGATACTGCGAAAGGATTTAGGTAGAATACAGAAGCTATTTTTCTTTCTCAATATTAATAAGTAGCGGTTAATGCAATGCAAACTTTGTAAATGCATTTGTTTGGTAAACAATAATATATCCAATGAATTATTTTTGGATTTCATGATACAAAAGCAGAAAATAAAAAAAAAATGGAAACGAAGAATTTTTTTAAACAACCGTGTTCAATTCATTTGTCGTTGATTAAATTGAAAATGTTCCCAGTACGCCGAAAGAGAGAAAATCTGTTATTTTTCGATTAAAAGCGTCATGTGGGTAATAATTTCATACCGGAGCCATGCACGTCGAAGCGAAGGGAAACCATCATCATGAGAACATAACAGCGCCCGAATAGGTAGGCAGAATTGAATAGCAATGGGGGCAATGAATTAACGCATGTGTGATGTACGGGTTTTAGTGGTCGTTAGTGGGACTCGTAGAAGTGTCAAGCTGTACGGCCGATTCTGATTGACGGCTTGGATCAGGCACTTCCATAATAACGGCGATCCGATCTAGCACTTACCGCCCCTAAATATTTAATTCAAAGCCAATAAAAGAAGTGTTTGTCATAAAAAGCAAAAATATGTATTAGGCGACGTCTCTCGTCCGGGACATCTCCTACGCAATCAGTGGCGTAGGCAGAAACCTGCTTAACGTAACAGAAAGTGCATTCGGATATAAGAATTTTATTTTTCCATTCAAATTTATGTTTATTGATATTTAAACTGTTACTTAAGTGCCTTTAAAGATTCTAGAGAAACATGTACACTGCTGGACAAAATTGCAGTAATGTGAAGTAGAGGAACCAACATGCACTACTAATATCCCAATACTATCATCCACGCCATTTAATTGTATTTCACTTTTTATTTCATTTTAGGAATAACTCATAATATTACTAAAATTAAATTAAGAGCTGAAGGATATGTTGGTGAGGTAATTTCATCATCATTTTTTTAATAATTTAAATCAGCCTATTTCACCATCAATAACACCAGGAATTCATATTGTTGGACACTTGAAAATCCACGGGAAACTAGGGAATTTTATTTTCAGGAAAAAAGGCTTATTTACACAAGAAATCCTGAGAACAGAGAACAACTTGTTGCTAGAATTATGGATTCCACAGAAAATATTCGTGTTGATCTTGAGACTGTTAGTAGAAGTTAGCACTTCAGTTCTGAGGACAGATCGAACGTGATACAGCAATTGGGTGGGCACTTTTCTAACAATTTATGCAATAAAGCAATGAGATTTTGCATGATACTTATTCAAATTCCAAATTAGCCTCATATTAGCTCATATTCTTAACTGTAAGAATCGCAAAACTTATAAATTAAGACTATTAATGGCAGCTTGTACACAGATTTCTATTTAAAAACCTTTGGATCCCGAGATCCTTTAAAAGAAAATTTCTTAGCAACGAAACAATAGAAAATTCCCGACGCCCATGGCGAAATCCTACGCGGGTCGATAGAATAAAATAACGGTTTTTAGTGTTAAATTCGTTGAGCTGAAAATTTAATTGATGCATTTGGATTGTTTCGACGCCGATCGTTTTTTTTCTTTTTGTGTCACGGTAATAAATAAACTAGAGAACGAAATAAATTGATGATATACACTCGCCGAAGGTATATAAATTTATCCGCAGTTGACGAAAAAATACATGGAATGCATTTTACTTAATGTAATGGGACAGAGCGGTGAGAGACCTCTACATTTACATTATAAATTCAGTCGTATATACGGTTAGTTTCATAATATAAAATGGAAAACTATGTAATAGAACAACATATTTGGCGGGAGCTTTTTTCCCTACTTCCCGTTTCCGTTTTTCGCCTTCTCGCTTTCACGCAAACCTTTGGGAGCTACTCTGTCCTTTTCGTCGGTTTCACATTTACGGACTGCGTTGTAAAGTTACAAAAACTTTACGGGATGCTTTAAACAACTGTTTAAAAAAGTTGATAGTGTTAACCCGAAGCTAGTGTACAAATTTCGTAAATACTATAGTTTTTGGGATTATAAAATTTATCTGAGAACTTTAGAATATAAAATAAAAGCGATGTCGTGCTTATTTAGAGGAGGATTTGATTCATTAAATGTGACATTAATACACTAATATTGATTAGAATTACATTGTGCTTGCTGTTTAAAAGGTACTGATTGGATAATATTTTTCTTACTGTAATAAATCTGTTCCCATATGCTAGTTTTAATCAGAAAAAAATAGCACGTACACAAACCCTCGAAAAAGTCACTTAGAAGCTGTACATCGCACATCTGTGACTTTAATAGTCACAGATAGTGTCCTCCAGCTTCAAGCCAATTTATTTTGTTACGTCCAATAATGACGTACGAGGCACTGGACGACATGGTCGGCAGGTGCAAAAAATCACTTACGTAAATTGGAAACAATACAAATTAAATTCCTGAGAACAATGATATGGGTGCCATGGTATGTCAGAAACGATCAATTACATAAGACATATTTTAACTTAACCTGAGTGTTATAAGAAGAGTGGGCGAATTCAGGTGCGCACCATCGGCGTAGCTAACGAACGGACTCTTGCTTGCGAAGGCAGTCAACATATTATCGCGAATGGTGCCAGATACAAAAAAATTGGTTTTTGTAGATTTATGAACCGATCTCGATAAATTATCTCTATGTTACTGAATGAACACGGAAAATTGCCATCTCGAGTCACGTGTATAAAAAATAAAATCAAGAGTGTATATAATTCGATGATTAAAAGAAAACTTACCGTCTTAAGCGTCTTCCGTGACTCGAAAAACTGGAGAAGCGAGATTAAATATTTTTAACATAAGGTGCCAAAGGTTCCAAAATTATTTCTGCAAAACACGTCCGCCGTGAGGAAAATATGTTCTTACTGCATTAAGTATATTTATTGAATACTATCTCTGGTGATAGATACGCCTGTAGCTATTAAATCAAATTCGGTTGACAACCCGTATAATAACATTCACACGTTTTTGCGACAAATTTCGCTTCGGTCAAATCAAATGTTGAACTTATTCACAAGCTGATTGTTTCTTTATTTTTAAAAGAATTGTCTAAATAATAACAAAATAATCAGCTAAAAAGGTATATTTAATTGCCATTCATATTCTCACGTGACTATAATAGACATTACCGTAAGTGTGCATGGATCGTGTGTTAATACACAGAACATTACAGAAATGTTTTAGAGGTATATGTTCAACATAATACGTCCACACCGCATTATCTGATGGCTTCGTAAGTAATTTGCATGTAAATTAATGGAGGATATAAACAGATGGTTGCTCCTTATTGAGTACAAAAAATCAAACAATTTGCCAAGCAATCTCAATAATTAATGATGTGAACAACGTAACCACGGTATCTAGATACGTACCTTTATAAGCAGATTCTAAGAATATTAATCTGGAGATATAACCACGAGATTAATCATTAACAAACTAATAAGCAACCTCCCAAGAAGCCTTTAATATTAAACAGTAGATCAAAGCGTATCATCTGAAGGAAAAATTGTTTCAGTAAAGCAATTACATAAGATAAATAGTATACAAAGTCTATTTCAGTAGGGAACTAATAGCATTGGCCGATAAAATTTTTACCGATACCGTCAGTAGAGGAAGGAATTACAACGTATAACAGGGTGAGTCAGGAAGAACGAGTATTTTCGAGTCAACGTATAAGATCAGATACGTTCTACATTAAGAGTTTTTTTCGCTTCATATCACTAGCTAACTGAATCAATCCTTTCTAGGCTCAAGATCATTTCAATAATTGCCCTCTATTTAAAAAAGGTAACCACTCTGACATATCTAACTATAGACCCATAAACATCTTATCAAACTTTGCTAAGGTTCTTGAACATATATTGTTCACTAAAATCTACATTAATGTTCAATCATACATATCTGAACAGCAACACGGGATTCATAGCTACAAGATCAACCGTCTCAAACTTGACAAATATTACTCAATTCATTTCATCTGCAATTGACCATCGCAAGCAAGATTTTTCAAGAGCATTTGACTCTATCGACCACAATTTACTTCTTGCGAAACTGGACTATATTGGTTTCTACCCTTCACTTCTAGGGTTAATGTCTTCTTACCTCAACAACAGATCTGGTTATGTATTTTATAATGGGTTTTCATTTGAGCACTTCCTTATACCCTCTGGGGTACCGCAGGGATCAAACCTTGTTCCCTTATTATTTAAAATTTTTTTGAATGATCTGCTTCTGAAATAAAACTGTGAGTTACTGGCATATGCAGATGATCTAAAAATATATTATTTATATAAAAATAATTTGCAAGGATAAATTTGCAGCAAGTATACTGATGTGTTTGTTCATAAAAGCTCCATTTGCATAAGACACAATTGTTCTCTATGGAAACGAACACTATATCGTGCTTAATTTCTATTTACGCGTATACACACATACATCATTGTAATTTCATCATCTGCGAGAATAATGCATCTGTATATGTATCTTGTATCAGTTTTCATGACTACTTGAATTGTCCCACGAAAACCCGTATCTCCGAGCGGAAAAAGAAATGTTCCGTATCGAGATCTAACTTTATGTACACTCGTGGTACGCCACCAACATCTCACGCGAGAACGCCACAACTATACCATCGTTCCTTCTCCAAATCGGCCACTTCTTCATTCTCGGATCTACCTAGCAGTATGTACGAAGAAGATTCAATTCCTTATATCTTACATGGCGGTACCGCCGTGTTAAATATATAGAATAATTAAGTTGTATTAAAAATATTTACCATGTTATACTATTAGGAAAAAATATTTTTTTTATTACCTTGATTGATTGATCTCTATATACAAGAGATAAATAAAGAATTAAAATTATTACATAAGAAATTCCTTTAAATTAAATAGCTGTATCTCTACGAAACGATAACGTCACTAACAAATTACTCATTCAGTTTTTCGCTAACGCCGTTAGAGATTACACGGTACACGGAGAGGCAGTTGCTGTTCCTCTTAACTCCTTTTGTTCTCGAAAACGAGCAAGCTACGTAAGGCAGCGAACAGTACGGGCAGCAGCCTAAATGTATAAGGTAAATGTGCTAAAGGTTTGTATAATACATTAAGAGACTTAATTAAGATATCAGACTGCACGTTTTCTATAAACAGGGGAAGTCGGTCCTTTTCTAATTAGCATGTTGCGATCTTAAATAATGGCCTGTATTAAGAAACGTTTAAATAATCTGGGAACAACCAGGTGGAATACAACTTTACTCACTAAATGCCTCTATTCTTCATCTTCTCTCCGTTCTCTCGCCGTCCTTATCGGTTATCTCGCTCTGTTCGCACCCTACGCCGCCGACTTCGGTATCTCTTTTCTCGCTTCTTCTCCGTTCTTGCCTTAAGCCCCGACAGATTTACATAAGATTATTTCACAAACTGCAGCCTTTAACTTTAAACCTACTTTAGATACTAAAACGGAATTCTGAATTGCAGAACTTCAGGCTGAAGTTTTGCATATTTGATTGGGGATTTCAGTGTCATTCTAATCTCTTTAAAGTTGATCGGGACCATTTAAATTAACAACTCTAATTTATTATGATTAAGGCTCCGGAATGAGTTATTATGGGTGCAAGGCTTAGTTGATCGTGAGAGGGCAGGTGTCGTCGTTTCATATCGAGAATTTTCGAAATAATCGTTAACGTCAAGGCGCCAAAACATATTGATATGTTTTCAACTGTTTATCTTAAATAGTCATTTAAATACGCGGACTCATAATTAAGTTCAAGTTACAAAACGTAAGGGACCACTATCGAAAGATGATAAGCAATGATTCTTCTCAGAAAAACAGAAAAATTGCCTAACTTTGTAAGTTTTATTTATTGACAAAATCAATGAAATTAGTGTGAAAGATCCGAGCGTCGTAAAGTTCCTTACAAACGAAGACAAAGCTTAAACAAAAAGCTAAAAATACACCAATCCAAAGCAAATTCCCTTGGACAGACAATAACACAGCGTGGCTATCGTGTATTACAACGATTCCTTCAAAAGCAGTAAATTAGGCAGTAAGAAAATCAGTAATACGTAACTTCAGATTATGGAAATTATACTTCTTAGTATACTATCGTCATTTTACGATGAGTCCATGACCTACGTTAATCCTTTAACAACGTAAATGTGCGCATTTGACATACCAAACCATAAACGTATAAAATGGGAATTACTTAGACGTGCGGCTAATACTACATAAGTGCGCGAACACATCCTCACGAAAGCTTACGCTGCTTGTGCGTTTACAGATTCCCCATTCGTAACCCTAAAAAGAGCTTAACTTGTCGAAATTTATATTTGTTTACATTAGAAATGTAAATTCTCTCTTTCTCCTCCCTGTCTGAATGGATATCGTCTCTACGCTTTTCGAACGTTATTTTTTTTTCTCTTAAAAAGAAGAAAAGGAAGAGATCCAGTCGAGAGGCACGACGTGGTGTAAGTATATACGCCGTCTTATCTAAATAAGGCATTCATTTTCGAGAACGTGACACTAATGCGCGAGGAAGTAAGTTGTACCAATAAAATTTGATAAAACGCGCATTAAATAATCTTTAAGGAATCCGTAAGTGTCTTAAGCCTGCTCTGATGGCAGGCAGCGAGTTTAGGGCTCGAGAGGAGCGAAGCGACAACAAAGAGTGGCATAGATTATCGTTCAACGGAGAGCTTAGAGATCCTCTACCCGCTTTAATGCCGCTATTATAAACTACTAACGGAACCTTAATCTTGTTACATCGGGTAAAAATGTTCCAACACTTCAGACTTTCACGAGAAGTATATATGTATACGTCGGGCACGGTATAACTGCGTGAAAGACGACGGTGGATGGCAGTAGGTTGCCTTTCTGAAACGCTAAGCGCCCGACGGACGCTATTTTCGAGAGGTATTTAAAGATGAATTTAATTAGCTCTGGCGGGATTAAAATCGTAAATGTGATTAAATTTCTAGCGTTTTAGAATTTATTAAAACACCGAATTAATAACACGACGGCAAGAAATGTAAATTGAGTTAACACATTTCCTCGGAAGGTAAAAAAATTCTCCATTTTCGAGACAAATTTTACAATAAATAACTACAACGCCGGTAGTCGCGTCTTTTGCAAATTACATAATAATAATAACAATATTTATTTCAAAAACACGTTTTACAAGAAGAAGAATAAACATGCGAGAAATAAGTCAAAGAAAGCAGAAAGGAAACAATGTTAAATCAATAAGAAAAAACCATTAAAACTGCAACAATTTAAGAGTATAATTTTTATTTCCTTTTTAAAATAAGTTATTTATTTTCCTTCGTTCAATTGCGCTGGTAAAACTAAACTTCTTTCCCCACTTTGATTGTCCCTCTAACACTAGTTTCCAAGATCCCAATCCTAAGCAACGGAAAAAACTCACGCCGTATACGAAAATGTTCGCTAATCAAGCACAATAGAAAAATATTTATCACTAATAATTTATTGCAATTTATAAAATAGGCTTGTTCCATAAATAATGTTAGGGAGCTGGTCCAAAGCTGCTGTTCACCAAGTCGCCCGTTAAAGCGATGTAGCAAAACGCGCCATCGTTGGGCTTCGGCATCGTAGACAAAAAGCTTGTCGCTTCTGGACCGGTTGGATCTGTTATTGGCCTGTTATCCGCTGCCATTTTCGCAGCCTCTGCTAGAGGCGGTAAAGTCCTCCAAGGTGGATATTCTGCAAATGGTCCGATTAGGCGGAGCTCATGAACATAACTGAAAGGATGTATTCAAATAAATTTAAACATTATGACCAACCAAACGCTGCCTATAGTTTCGGGGTGGGCATTTCGTTCGTATAAAAATATCTTTACATTTACCCTTTTATTTTGTGCTATAAACAATCTATACTTTTATTCTTAATAATAGTCATATAACGAACAAGAAAAACAACCAAAAGATCTTATAATTTACCGTTGTGGGCATATTATTAATTTAAATTGAACAAATTTAATAATCAGAAAACGTTCTCCTAGATGCCCTACCATAACCCTATAATAGACTCCTCTGTTTCCCATTGTTACCTTCAAATACCCGTCCATTATATATAGATTTAATTAAATTCAGTACATGTAGCAAATCCATTGTTATTTTTAGGAATCAATTCCTGTAATCTGAATACGGATTTTTAATTTGTCTAAAAAGTTAATCATTTCCATTGAATTTAATTAATTTTATTTTCGGTAGAGCCATCACAAAAATCCATCATGGATGTATAAAATATGCACTAATTGAATTAACTATTTATATTTATGATTTTCCGATCAATATGCATTATGCATTCAAATTTTTCGTAATTGGATTGAATAATTAAAAAATAATTTGATACATGTATTTCGAGCTTCAATATTTTATTGAACGTCGATTTTGATTAATTCCTTTTTTCGATAAAAAGTAATAACGACGACCTGATCACGGCGATGATTAAATTAATTTTTCGAAGCGTGTAATTATCGCAACGAAAAGAAGCGATCTTGACAGGGGCGGCACTAGTAAAACAAAATTAATTAAAAATAAACACATTTAGTAATTAGTCGATAAAAAATATATAATTTTTGACGTTAAAAACACAATCAATACCGCCAATGCGGGCGTGTTAATCAAGCGGTTGATTCATTAGCAAATTAAATGAATGTATCTACACCGCCATGTATATTATTACAAAAAACAAGTATTCTGAATCGAATGATTTAAATGAAGAGCGTCTCACGTCCCACACGAGTCCCGAACAAACTAATTAAATTAATAAAAATGACAGCGACCTTCAATTTGTTACTCGAAAAAATATTAAGAAACAGTGGATACAGGATTGACCTACAACGGCAAAAATCAAGTTCACGTATATTCCAATAATATGGTACTGACGAAGGAACTCCGCAGAATTTTCAAACTGTTCGAGGAACAAGCAAAAACATAGACTACACATAAACAAGAATAAAACAAAATACTTGAGAAATTGGAGAAAATGCAGAAAGAGAGCAAAAAAACTTTGAGATTGGAACAAACCAGGGCGCACAGTACCGTTTCGAAAAAGAACAAGGCTTTCATTTATTTCAAATCATTGGTTTGAAAGTCCTGACAATAAAATTCAGCAATTGCATAGTTTTGTCAAGGTGTTAGGAATCACCAATGGTATTTAGGCGAATAAAGTGGCCAAGCTAATGGTAGCTGTTGGCCACTTTGCAAAACAAATACAACAAGCAGAAAAACAGAAAGCATCAGAAAACAGGAAGAAGGGAAATAATAATGGCAAGAACATCATCAAAACCAAACGAAGAAGAGTGATATTTGACGGTGACCATGATGATCCAGAAGACATAGATTGCCTCTACTGCAGCGATTCATTGTTACCCTGATTAGACTGTTACCTTATGTAATCTTCATCTTTTTGCAGATCTGTTAAATAAAATAAAGTTTACACCGCATTCTTGTCATCCACTTTTGCCTTTGTAATGATTGCAAGTCGACTTAAACAACAAATTTTGCCTGTCTCTCCTTTACAAATTTTTACGACAGACACGTGCTACATTACAAGGAAAGATGAAAATTTCTAGTTTGAATACTAACCCTAGCAATGCCATAATGTAATCGTTCCTTATTCCTCTCATACTCGAACAAGAATTACCATGAATAGTACACAGAGTTTGCAACCAAGTTGCCACTCTTGTTGAATCATATCGTCCCTGCAACATGGCCGCGTATGGTTTAGCCAGGTATAGTAGAAATTGAAATTCTTGGTCTAGAATCTGAAGAGCTTTCATTTACGGAGTATGTAGTGGCTAATCATGTGCTTACTATATCTAATTGATGGTCACTTTCACATTCATCTGGATTTTCGTGTACAGAACATTCCAATTGCTTGAAATCATGCGGTAAATTCTGTAACGTTTCCTGCCAGGTATTATCCAGTTCCCATTCGGCAGCGGTCACGTGAGAAACCTGCACCTCATTTAGCTCGGGTAAAGCACCGTCTGGTGGTGGCGTACAAAAAATTCCGTATACCTCATCGTTTAATAGAGTCAACGTTAAGTATAGGAGGTATCTGCAAGGTATATATTCAACATGCGATCACTTGATCTAATGATTACCTACTTGTTCCTTTTTTCGCGGAAGGGCGTACTGTGATATTCCGGTCTAAAAAGCTTATGAATCCAAGGCACTACCTTTTGTCTGTTATCGTCGGTTGATACTGCAGGAGCAACTACCTTCAATACAGCACTGAAGTACATAAATTCCGTGTTTAAAATGTCAGGTTTAGAAAATGCTCTGCAAATTTCAATACGGGAATTAGTGCTAGCGAAATATCTTCGCGAAGTTGCCGGCAATTATCAAACCTGTTGTAATTGGAGGAATGTAAAACTTGCGAAAGATCCCCTTCCATTGTACAATTTTGATTTCGATTCACTGGGTCATTTCTGGATGTTCACTTTGACGTATGAATGTCAAAGTAGTGACGTCGAAAAATGTTTTTCTGTTTTTTGCTGTGCTTTTGTGAAGCAGCACCTACAGTTTTTTGTGTACCATCTAAAATAATACTTTATATATCCTTCAGACACGCATTCAGTAGGATATTAACATGAAGGTAATCAAGGAAATCCTCAAAGACAAGATCTCCTCCTCGAAATGCGTCTATATCATGTCTAAAAGCTTACACTTTAAACCGTCCTTTTGATTATTATGTTCGCGTCTCATTCGGTAAGAACTGCCGCTTTCCTGTCGATTTCGTCTCATCCGACTTGAAACGACGTCAAAATAGACCACTTCAGTTGAAGTGTAAATCCGACCGGCTCAGGATAGCGCCGCCGCTGCCGCCTCGCTATCGTAAAGTTTCTCCGTCATAAAGCAAGACTGTATTACGGTTACAAAATATAACTGAAAATCCGCGAAATACTTTATCTTCGATGTTAAAATGACACCAATACTGAATACAAATACATATTTAAGGCGAGACGCGGATGCCTTTTCATCGAACAAATCGCGCCACGATCGCGCCATTGAACACGGTTCGTATTTAAATGGGACTATCGCGTCACACACACAGCCGAGTTGATCTTCACAATCGCCCCATGCTGGCGTCAACGGCGGTATTTCGACAACGTTATGGAGGGAAGAAGGTAAGGAATAAAAGAAAGGGCAGTCGAAAAGCAGATGAAAGATGCTCCAATAAAATAATCCGCATGATATGCTTGAAAGAGTAAGTTGGAATGAATCTGTAAGACTCGTTACAATAAGTAAACGTATTTCGTACTTTGATATGAAATGTACCGAATAACAAGAAAACTTATATTAATTTATTTACGTTTTAACATCTTCACTACACAAGCTTATTTTTACGCGGACGATTGTCAATTATGATTTTTTTTAAACCACCAGATTATAGTTAGACATTGAGCGATTTCAGAGATTAATGTCTGTTATAATTTACATATTTACCCAGGCAAGTCCCATGTTTTGATCTATGGAAATAGAGAGGCATGCAGTTTGTAACGAAATGACATCCAAATTCAAGTAACAACACTGAAGGGCTCGGTGGCCCAGTGGTAAGAGGGTTTGACTGAGCAGAGTTAACCGTTGCGTGTTTGAGTCCCGCTAAGATCAGCAAATTTTCTTGGTGGGTCCGGTACACTTCCGAGTCATAAGGTACAATTAACTGCGCTTCGCTCTTTACGGCGAGAGGGTGACAGTAACAAGGCCCTGGAACACTTTGCACTCACAACTTACACACTAAAAGCTTCAAGAAGCTTATACATCCCGTTGGGCCGTCACTACATTAAAAAAAATACAGTAGCTACAAGTGCAACAATACAAGAGGCTTAATGAAGCCATAAACAAATAACTTTGTCAGTTATGCGTTTTTTGTTCAGAGGTATACCATCCACGCCTAGATGTCGTTATTGTTAACCGGATGTAAAAAGTTCAAAATGCATGCTTGAGGTGTATTCACGGTATAAGAAAATTCGACCATATCACGCACAAGCTGGAAGACAATGGTTGGCTAAATATAAGGAATGAGAGGAAACAGCAAAGTTTGACCCTCTATCACAAAATACCTGAAAATTCAAGTTCAAGCTCTAAACCCATGCTGAAATAAACACAAAAAAAAATCCATCCTAGTACTTATATATTTAAAGATCTTCAAATTATCCAACTTTCAAATATACCATAGCATAATCCTTCCTAATCGAAAACATGAGTACAATATCGTAGAGGTGTCTGCATGTAAAAGCTCTTCAGCAATAATAATACGTTTCAACCGACTGAATACAAAATAAGCAAAATTCAATTTAGAACAGATATGTTGAATGTTACCTCGCGAGGAGGACAAGTGTTTGTCAAGCAAGTTCAATTTAAACTTTAAGTCTAATTTAGCCGAAACGAAAATGATAAAAATAAACCCCTGGCAAATATTTAAACAATACGCAGACGTCAACGTGGCACGTCCGGAACCACTTATAGTTGCGAAATGAAATCAATTTTGTCTGTTTGCGCTAAAAAAAATCTTTTGAACGACGTAGCGGCGTCTCATAACATTAATACCCTTCGGGCAAGTCCATTTACTACACATAACCCACCTTATTATATAGAGCAATTTCAGATTTGCGGCATAAGAAAAATTGCACCTCGCCCCTCGTATTTTCCGTCCTCGTCGCGCCGCCAGACGATCGCCCGTGGGTCTCGCTCGAGACTGATGAAAACGCTATCTCCACAATCTTTAATTTCGTAGCTTGTAAACTCAAACTTACAACAATAACGGTTGGATATTGAGGGGGATTTCCTTGCAATATATTTACTGCGTTACATAATATCTGTTTTCTATTAAGTAAATAGCTCCTTGCAAAATTTAAAGTCCCCTATAAAATTACGTCGTTTTAGTGTCCGGGCGAAATAGAATTTCAGTCCATAAAACAATGCCGGACCACTTACAAGAAATATATTAGCGTTTTAGATTGCTTTAAGGTATTATGTTTGGTATGAGTTTATTTATAGTGCACATTTTCCAGCGTCGCAGATCTCGACGTTAGATGCTCAACTTAAATAATAGTTTCTAAAAGTTCTTAAATAGACCAAGAAGAAGGACGCTAGCAACAATCGTAAATAATGAAGGTGAAATGGTTTATTTCTAAAATAATCCATATTCGTCCAAAACTAAACTAAAATCAATCTGTTTACTTTTCTGCAAGGATCTTATTGAATTGATGTTACATGTACGAAGGGCAGTCCGAAATGTCTCCAGCCTCACACAGAAACAAATATTTTTTTACAAATTCCCAGTGTTACTCCCACCTCTTTCAACCGTTCGAATAATAGTTGCGATGGCCCTTCATCCGATGAAAATCTTTGTCTGTCCAGCCAAACATTGAGTCTTGGAAACAGAAAAAGCTTACTGAGAGACATATCTGCTGAATAGGATAAATTGGAACCCCAATTCATAAATGTTTGCCACGACGACCATTGAAGTGAGACTATGCGTCGTCTTGGTGGAACAAAACTATTTGTTTTTTTCATACAGGCCGTTTCTCCCCACCTCCTGGTGGTTCTGTAGGTGAGCTGGAAATTAACCTGGTAGAGCTTTAGTCTCGGAATCTTTAAGTAATAAAATCTGGAAATATTATCTTGATATGTATTATTTTTATTGTACCTATTTAATATCTGTGGGGAAGATAGAATGTATGATTGACATTATTGTGCGTCCTCCTTTAGCCCCAGTAATTTGATTGTTAATTGTTGGATTTTTCACTCTGCTTCCAATGTAAATACAAATATTTGTGAACTGGCAAGGTTAATGAATTAGGTATCAATATTGTGTTTCTGTACAGGTCCAATGGCCAACTTTACACTTACCATTGGATGTAAGTCTCAAATAGGCCAGCGCCTCTAGCAATCATGAATAAAATTAGCACAAGCGAAATCTTTTCGATTCCTTAGAAGATAGGAAGGACCGAATGTGAGGTTAGAGATTTTAGTGAACGGAAGCTTAAACACAGAGATTTTTTTGTAAAATATTTGGAATCCTCATGACTTCACGTTTTCAGCAAAAGAATACAGCTTTAATCAAAAAGCTGATGTACATCTATTTTGTCGTCTCAGTCAACCCAGTATCGCTAGGATTAAAGAAAATATTGCACATAAGAGAGAGAGAGAGTGGCCATTTTGTACGAGTAAGAGCACCATGGTCAATGTTAATTTTTAACATATTGGATTCAAAATTTGAACTAATTTTACTTCTAAGTAATCTACATGGGGTATACTAATTTGTAGGTTCTTTTCTATATTTAAACTGAATGAAAATCCTAAAACATATAAAAGATCAAAGTGAGGACAAAGCAAGGAGCAGGCGAAAACATTCCCCCTATTAGTAAAGATCGATATACATTATAACCCTTTTAGATCCTGGGGATAACCTTTCATTTTGCTTATTGGTCAATGTTACAAAATTCCTTATAAAGAGCATCAATGATTTATTACGTTAGGGTGTCTGGAGGGCTATCTTTTGAACCTTAGGAAACGTATTGCTTTAGCGTCTCTCATAAAAATTGACCAGTGATACACCGATAAGCTATTACGCCCAAATCATATTGTTGAATGTTTCTTTTGCGTCCACCCGATGTTTGGGTACCTTTAATATTTCCACAGGGTCATCGTGTGGCTTTCTATGATTTTGCACTTAAAAGCAAACCACATTCAATGTCAACTTATTGGTGGGGTGTGAGCTTTTTACCTTCACCAATGCTTTAGTAATAAGTCTGGTCTACACTAATTCAAGAAATAATTACCCAGAATGCAATAGCATGTTTATTATTTAACTATACTATGCTACCCAAATTGTTTTTTTTTAAGCTTAATTTATGTATATCTTTTTAATTCACTTTCCTCCCTATCAACTGAAAATTATATTTAGTAAACAGAAAGCCTGAAAAAACATATTACTTTAGCTATTAACCGTCTGGATGTAACCTCTGTGATTTTTGGGTAAATAAAACGCAATGTTTATTTTTAAACTATTTTATTTCTTTGGTCAAATCATTGGTATCATGACTTTTTAAATATATTGTACACAAAATAATAGCAGTAATAATAATAAACATTTAATAACTGTAATAAAAGTACAAAAATTGGCACCTATACATGCTTCATAATTTAATACAAAAGAACAAAAAAAAAAAATGAAATTAAACATCTTACAAATAAAAAACGAACTGATCCAAATATGCGCTACACAGTGTGTACGCGAATGAACGAACATTTAGGATATACAAGTAAGTACGTCTTTTTCAAACAAATAATATGAATCATGGCAACTGTGTTCTTGTGGATATTATAATATAATAACATTTATGTGTTCGTAAACAACTATTTCTTTATTAATTTATCAATTAGTGTTTGTCTTCTTCAATTTCCTTTTCAATATAATACAGTATACGGAGTCAACATTAAACGCTAAATCTAACAATGTTTATTTACAATATTTTCTTTATAATTACAAGTACAAAGAAAGATCCGTAGGGGTGTCATAATATTTTACAGGTTATATAATACATAATACATCATATAAAAGAGGAGGATATAATCCCGATGCAGCGGTTGTGTGGTATGTCTTACAGAGAATATTTTAAGTTAATGGCAGACTTTCAATTAAGTAATTTATAATAATAATAATAGTATACGTACATATTTACATTTAATGTAAAACGTTTAATTGCTTCTTAAAATATAAGATATTAAGACTTGAAGGTGCCAAATGTCCGTTGAGAAAATAGTTTTTAATTTTGAAAATGTTCATTTAAACCGACCAAATTTAAAAAAAAAGATATTCCACAAATTTTCAAAATTACGACTAATAAATAGCGCTGTTCAGAGTATTTCACAAAACTCGTTAGTTTTAATGAATGGAACTCGGAGATTTTGGAATAGCATCAATCAATTAATTTAAAATATTTTCGAAAATAGTTGACGCTAGGAGTAAAGTGCACCAAAACAAATTATTTACGATCGATTAAGCTGATAAAAAGTGTACCATTGCATTTAAAGTAAGAAAGTTAGTAACCGCTTCCGGTTCAACCGGTAGTGTTCCGTAGGCGAAAATATTTTAAATCAATAAAACTTCTAACTAACGAGTTTGGTAAAAATATAAACCGTACGTTTCGCGCACACATTTAATTTCAAACAGCAATTAAACGTCTTTTAGCCGAGTTGAACCATCATACGTAGACTATTTACAATCAAATCCGCACGATGAGATTGTCCCTCTACATTTCGCAAGAATTACGTAAGACCATTCGGAATAATTCAATTCATATTGCACATTCTATCAGTTTCCACTTTTCGCCTTTTTCATGTTTCAAACGGTGATTCTCACCAATATTACTGCTTATAGCTTATTATTTTTCTAATTGCATCTTTTTTATATTTCCATCGGTTTATGAAAATTAGAAGAATTATTTTATTATAGCATATGTAGGAATCTTTTTTTTTTTCAGTTGCATTGCATTTGAAAACGCTTTTTTTTTTCGTTAAATACGTATCTCTATGTTATCCAATCGTTACATTTTATACGGTCTTTTCCCTTTCACTATACGTACATACAAGATATTTACAAAATATAACAGAGAAAGAAAAACGAGATTCATGTCACACTGATTCAATCACAGTATCACTGATGCCGGGTTCAGCTGGTGGCTCCTAGGGACATCGCGCTAGTTTTCAAATGTCCCGTCGACGGGAAGGACTGGCTCGCCATTGAATTGGGAGGCGGCTGGCCGGAACCGGACATATTATTGTTGAGATCACCGTTTGAGGAGGGTACAGGTGGTCTGTGCCCGTTCATCATTTGATTTGGAATGGAACTCTGCAAGGATGGAAAACGAAGAAGATTAAGTATGGTTATTGTACGTCAAAATAGAATAGCATTTAATAAAAAAAAAATACATACATATACGTACATCAAATCATGTTAAAGTATGTTAAGAATAAAATTAGTGTTAAATGCGCATAAATTAGTATTCTTTAGTTTGAAATGCTCCCTTTAGATTGAAAACTTATGGCGTTTACATCTGCGGCCCCACGAATACCACTTCAAAATGGAATGAACTATCACGGGGTACCTTAAATGAAAGCTTACCTTCTTACGATTACATTGGTCTCTTCATTTTTTTTTAATTTAGCATCTTAACAATGCCTAAGTTAGATTTACAACATGATAAGAACCAATTTCGCAAATTTGGTTAATTTTCGTTTTCTTATTTAGCTTCCAAATGGCACAAATAAGGAAAGCTTAATAATAATGAATATGGATAAATGTTGATTATATCATTTATTTTTGGGTAAAAAACTGAAACAGAGAAAAGTCGTTAGGGGCCAGATGTAGTAAAGAGGACGAGTGGTTTGGCAATTCAAACCCCAATTCGTGAATTTTTTCCATGGCGACAACTGATACTTTTTTCAAAATAGTCAATTAATACAACTCCATCCCAAAAAAAGGGTCGCTATTACTTTCTCGACCGATTAAGCCTTTTTCGGAGTCGATTTACCATTCGCAGTCCACTGTTTCGACCGTGTATTGGTGTATCCAAGATTCATCTACGGTAATTGATCGAACCCAAAGCTACGATAAATTTCGCTTAAACTGTTTCATCGGGGCTTTTAAAATATTCATTCGAAAGAGTTTCTAGTCTTGAGTGAGCAAGTTTAAAGCTTTTTCATGCCAAAATCATCAGTCAATACGTCTTTACAAACTTAATTCGTCGGTACCCTAGCACCATTTGGTGGTGTGGCAGTGCTTGTGGTTTTGGCCGTCCCGAACATTCATCGTCAACCAAGCTAACACCACTTCAAATTCAGCTACCCAAAATTCCACCATAGTCCATCTCGGATTCAATTTACGTGGGCGTATTGCTTTTCTAATGCAAGAAGTTAGGCTCAATATTCGATTTTTGCAGGAACATTAACATCGACTAACACAAAAGACCGTTAAACAACAGCTGAACGTCCAACGTGGTGGAATTTTCAAAACCATGTTTCAATATTGCATGCGGAATTATATTAACAAATTTTTGATGAGTAACGCCTCCTTCGTGTAAGACTTGGAACTTCTCAGACTAGCTTTCTTTAGAAATTGATGTTCTCTTTGTACACGAAGTACAAGTAACACAACAATTTCATTTTATCATTAGCTGATCCCACCTTGAAACTCGTTCCCAAGCTAGCACGTCGGCTTCATTTATTTTCTTTTACTTACCTAATCCTTTCATGTACAGTTGCTACTATTAATTAATCAATTTGCCTGTAATTATAGCTATTGTTATACATAATGATTTATTACGCGCTTACTTCTATTGCTAATAGTTCAATATCCGGCTTTGGAAATTAATACTGGATCACCTTATTAGATATTCAACGGACAATAATCGGATACAATTCCATCCGTGAAATGTTAATTACCCTCACGTAACCGTCAAGCTTTAACGCAAACATCTTAACTCCAAGCACCAAATAACATTCTGAATGCTATAAAGCTAACAAAGTGCAATAGGAACATAACACAGCAGTATACACAACACCGATACGTAACACCAACATCAATAAACACACTGACAATCCAATGCGACAATGACAATAACAATAACACTGAAGCACAGATAACTTGTAAACTTCGTTTTTACGCCTTTATTATTATAGCAGCAAGCGCGATAAAACGTTTGTAAGAGTATCGTTGTTTACTTTTTAGACGTAAAAATAAAGTTTACAAACACACAAACAATAATCCACAACATATGTATTATTACAAAACAACGAAATGATATTTGGAAATCATCGAAGGAACTCTTACAGTATTTATCGACCGGCAAAATCCAGTAGGCCATTTCCTTGTTTTTCAAGCACCACACATAATATTACTAGAAATTAAAAAATAAAATAAATAAATGGGTAAAATTAATTAAAACGCGAATATAATGCGCTTTCCTAACATAAGCAAGCGATGCTTTTAAAACCTACGGAACCATTTGTTCAAATCTTCGTGAATTAATTTCACACGCAAGACAATGCGCAAAAGGAATTATTAAATTCGCACGTACGCTGTCAAGTGATCTTTAATTTGGAAATCTATTATGAAGATAAAAAAAGAATTATTACTTAAATGCCAAAGATAAAGGCTGGAAGAATATGGGACGACTGTTTCCTTGGGAATATCGTTGGCTGGAGATATAATTACATAATAAACGCCCGGAGACAGACTAAAATTGCTAGCAACACGGTAGTTTGCTGTAAAATATAATAGATCAAAATAAATAGCTACCAAACAGCACTAAATACTTGTTTCCCTACATGCGAATTATGCGAATGATGCGAATCCATCAGAAAAATCTTTGCCACCTGACTCTGGAGAGACTTAAACGTACAACATCTAATTCTGCCTTTTTACCACCGAACCGTTAATATTTTTAAATCAAATAATATTCCACAACAAAAAATTGCCCCAGAGATTCATGGAATCACTTACGACCAAAGCAACATCATTAGCGTTGCTTCATGTACTTCTCTACCTCACACCGCCATTTATTTCTCGGCTAATTGCTAGCACTTTTTCAGTTCACATTGCCGTGAGTGATTCCATCAATATCATGAGCTATATTCGCATTAGCTTTGGTAATTGTTTTGGGGCGATTTCTTTTTATTTTCAAACATTATCTCCAGATTAACAGGCTAGGAGCTGCTCGAGAGTTGGGTTTGCGCCTGTACCCGGCTTCTTTTCGTTGCTTTGTAGCTGGCTGGTATCTCTTAGAACTTGATGGCGCCAGAAAATATACTGCTTAGTAGTACGAAAATTAACCAGGAAACAAGTAGCCATGTGAGGTGAAAAAATACATGGGATAGTCAAAAACATCCCCGTTTGCTAATACTTTCTCTTCTCGCATTGTTTTTGCTCTGAGTGGTTCTGTTAATCCCATGAGCTAAATTAGAATAATGATGTTCACATAGGAAAAATTCGTTATTTTGTAAAATAAAAATCAAACACATCAAAAGAAAAATTGAAACGCGGCCAATTAAATTAGATTATTTGCATGTCGCTGCCATTTCAAATTCACTTAGCGGCGAACTTAATTCTATACGGAATTTGGAAACCAACGAGATGCTAATTTGACAGGACCGCGTATGTCATTTATCTAATTCATCGCCGATGTACTATGCAATGATGCAATCTAAAATGCAAGCTATTCATGTCAAATTAACGCATTCCGCGTTCAACCGCAATCCTACTATCTGAACCGATATAATGTAAATAATTCACAATCAACGTTCATTGTTGCCGTAATTTTCGGAAGGGACCACGGGTATATGGGTACCTCATAAATACCCCTATGGCCACGGTTGACTTAACATTAGCGAATAGAACGGAATAATATCGAACGACCACTCGAAAACAATGGTCGCCAATTTCCACGTACGTACGTTCACATAATTTCCTGGATGAGATAGGAAAATTTTCTTGGCCCGCACACAATTACCCGCCCGCTTAATTAGTTAATTATTCCCGGAGTCATGGAGAAGGACGCTTTCTAGGGAGTCGACGGGAGATGATGTACAGTCCACGCGAGAAGTATCAAATTAATTGCGATTTAAAAAAGTTTGTAGATGGAAAAGGAAGGTACCTTATCTAGGAAATTATATCATAAATTAAAGTACCATCAACCAACTTCTGTAATATTAATTCAATAGCACCGCCAAATTCTTGCTCAAACTGAACAATAAGAAGAGATCGACTTGCAAATGGGTTTCGACTGTGAACATCGTAAAGGTGTCTGAGAGAAAACAGCTGAATACTCCAAAATACCTAATGGAAAGTCACAGTTGGATAGACCACAATGACCTCCACACCCTACTTCCGTTTGGATCCAGGTAAATTCTTCGAGAACAACATGTCAAGAGTGAATTTCTTCAAACGTTTGCAATTCATAATACGCCCAGACGACTAAATTGTGGTAAAACAATAAAACCAGCTAAATTAACAATTGCTACGTATACTGTACAGTATCACAGTATCCTTGATATGATTTATGATAATAATAATATACATGTGTATACAGACGTGCTAGAATTCGTTGTGTGGAAAAAAACAAAAAAATAAAACGTGTGGACGATATGAAGATGGTATCAATACAATTATGCGAGCGTGAATGGCAAGCCTGTGTATTTCTTAAAATACTAAAGTCTCACACTCCACACACATAAAGATGGCTAAATTAATACTTAATCATTGTTACTGATAGAAATTTGCAAATAAGAAAGGGTCTACAAAGCGTTCAGGAATTTTATGAAACCCGATACAACGTAAACACACTACGTGTACATATGTAGTGTGTGTAGATATATCCGTGTAATAGATATAGGTGCATACATATTGTTTCCTTCTGTCTGAAAGTCTAAATAAAGAAGCTCTTTTAATAAACAGCAGTAAAACATAGGAAGAGTTTCTGTGCGTTAACTGGTTTGTTCAACTTTTCCTTTAAGAGAATTTCCAATCCAAGATATCTAAATAACAACAAAACAAATCCATATTGTGCAAATATTTACATAACATGAAATGTTCATGAACATGTTTATTGAATTTTAAACACATATTTCTAACCACACTTAAGGTCTTATGTATCTACGAAAGTACATTAACGGCCATGCTAAATACTTCAAATAGCAAACTGCACGGGCGTAGCCAGAATGGACCCTCTCTTCCCCCCTCTAACTACGCCCATGGCAAACAAAAAACTAGGGTATTCCGGTCTCCTGAAAGGCACAAGGGCTCGAGCCTCCCAACTATAGCCAACTGAAAAGAGAACTTAAATTTACGACAGCATGAAGAAATGTTTATACGAATGTATATGCAACTTATTCAACTTAACGTCCTTTACAATTTGTTGCTGTGGTCTTCAAAAGTGAGCCCTCCAAATAGCTCTCGAACGGAGATTTATAATGAATGGCAGCCCAATCAAATTGAGCCCTCATCCAGTGCAATTAATGTTGAGATATTTCGGAATTATATATTTTTTGTCATCATATACTTGCCCACTGATACGAAAGCAATTGCGTACAATATTTTCATCTTTAAGGTGAAGTTACCGGCAGTTACGTATTGTTTTCTTTTAACCCTCGTTCTGAATTGATTGCAAAATACATCGGGTGAAATTATTGGAAGCATTAATCAACATTTTGGAAGAACCTTACTTTATTGGAGGCGATCTACGAACTGGAATAGATCTGAGGCAAAATGCAGTCAACGACACTACAAAAAACTTGGAACAAAATAATCTGCGATGATGAAGATCGAAATGAAGACGTTGATTCTGATAACGATGATGTTAAGGTTAACCGAATTGCATAACCCAGAATGGATGCAAAGACGTTGATGTACAAAACATTGAAGAGGGTAACACTTGCAGAAGAAGATATTGTTCACCGCATTTCTGACAATATGGAAGAAGGTGGAAGTAGTGGCAACACTTCATACAAAACTCTTATAACTGAAAATCGAATTTCACACTCCCGTGACTTGAATACTTGCTGGGTTTTTTGAATTCCTTTAGTGTAGCAGACAAATGAGTTCTTACCTATAACCCTTGCTTTACGTAATCTTCGGCCTACATAGTTGCAAAACTAAAGAATAGAGTTAACAATGAATAATTATTTTGGATTAAAAATTAAAATTAAACAATATTAAAATAAAGTTACTTTTTGTTGTTCATAATGTAGTTTTTATACATTGGCTATATATTATAGCCATAGAAGAACGTAAAGCTTCAATTTACGCAAATTGGAAGAAAATTGTTCTTGATGAAAAATAAAATTAAATTGAAGTAAGGGACCATAAGTGTTTAGTAAATTCTTCATTGCTACAAGAATGTTTTGGGTAGAAGCAATTTAGATAAATAATTATCAGAAATGTGGATGTGATACATCGATACCGTATATTACTACCTGACATAACAACTTGATCTAAAATACATATTTAAGGATGAAATTCGTCATAGAAAACGCTTTTTTTTTATATAGGATGCATTTAAAAATTTTATATTTAGTAAGTAATAACAAAAGAAATCCCTTCACGTAAGAAAAGAATCCCTTTCTATAATTACAACAAAACTTTATAACCTATGCCTATCACAGATTGGGTGGACTCGGCTAAATTAAAGGAAAAAATAATCAAAGGCAAGTCGAACGACGATAATATGTAGCTGCTAATAATACAGATGGGTATGTGTATTTCTTTATTTATTATTCTGTGTATACGTATGATCTTCGTGTGGTCTTATTAGTTACGAGATTCGATGACCGCGATACGTTTGTAATAATATAACAGTAAGCTCTGGCAAAGATACCAGGAAATAATTAACTTACCGGTGGTATGGCCGTTTGCCTTTTGAGATGAGCGAGAGGAGGTGGATTGTACGCCATATTCGCAAAAACTAATCGTTCTTCGTAATCGTATTCGCAGAGGATTTTATTCTCGCATAGGTAGAATCTATCGCCTACGCAAAATCTGCAACAAATGAGAAATTGTGTTAAGTACGCTGTCTAATAGAAATTGTATATACTATTTTAAATAGAAAACAAAAAAAAAATACACGAACCATGTTGATTCTGCGTGAGTAATTCATGAAGAGGTAAATTTGGAAAAAGATGGTCCCAATCTCATTAATAAATAGTTCATCTTTAGGTCAGAGCTATGCCTGAGGATGAATTGTAAGATTTGGACCATCTTTTTTCCGTTTTTCCATAAAAATAATTGTTGAAAACATTCATAAAACATCATTGAATAACTAAATTCAGGGCCACCCCAGTTCGCCTGTCAACGTGAAAAACATACCTCAATATTTCAGGATTAAATGTATTATAAACAACTGCACCACGCGGTACATTGAAGGCCATACCGGCCAACGACAATCGTCAAGCTACCGTCGAAATCCGCATCCGTATCGAGTTGATTCGGCTCCGTAAATCATAGCAGCCCTTTCTCTGCCGGTTTAGAACGGTAGCGTCAGTGGCGGTACGGCAACATTTGCGACCGTTACAAAAGCTACCAAAGGTATGTATGTAGCTACGTGTTCGTATGAACAAGTGTATAAAACGACCCATACTCTCGAGGGTCTACCCCGGTATATAAATCAAGGTGTTAAACATTGCCAATGAAAAACTAACCGATGCGCGCAATATTTCTCATTTTGAAAGGGCACTAATGTCGGTAGCGGGACCCGTAAATTGCGCCCAATGTGCCGGTAATTGAATACCACCCCGGCGACAATTTACCGCCCGTTATCGATTTAAATATCGGTTTATACCGAATTTTTAAATATGAAATGAGCAAAAGCGGATGCGTTTCGCCGCGATACCGCAGCCACATTGCATTAAACTTTAATACAAAAAAAATATTCACATATTTTGTCAGGCAACGACTACGTACTGATTTTCAAAGATTTATGAAGCTATTTTGCATGCTTTGGCAGTTTATTTAGGACAGGCTGTATAACAGCAAACCGATTTATTAAGTAGGTCAGGCCGCAGGATTCAAAGATACGTGTCAATCAAATATTTCTCAAATTATTACACGAAGACCCAGAACCCAGAAACGATTCTATGACCCTAGATATTACCTTTGAACCCATCCTTTGAACGTGGACTTTTACTATCGAATTTGACGATTTCTTATTAAACAATAGCAGACACTAATGATAGTAACGATTATGGAGTAGAATGACAAACAACACTAAAGTATCGACATGTTCCGGATTAATTAATTAAACCTGTGTGGTGCGGAGTGTGCCGATACTTTAGTGTTGTTTAAGAGTAGATATCTATGATTCCTTCGTCAAGATTACAAAAATTTTACTATTCGTGCTGTACCCGCAAGGTTGCGTTCAAATGAAATAGTTAGTATTAATATTGGAATAAAAATATTTCTACATTTATTTAGCTATGGCGACGATTATACGTACGTGTTGATTTTTTAAAATAATGTTTTATTCATATCGTCCCCGGCGTTGCACGATATATATCGCATATATTTATATTTTGCACGTTTGAAAATTTCAAAATGAAATTTACATTCAGCGCATATTTTACCGGTCCGTTTTTAAATCCGCTGTTTTAGAGCATTTTTACGTTTTAGACATTAAATATCGGATTTCTAGAAAATATCGCATTAAAAATAAACAATTAAATATCGCGAATATTCAGGTTGGGTAATGCAATAGGTATGTCAGCGATATTCAAATTTTGTGTCAATCACAGATAATATATACAGATTGCTTGCACGAACGCTCTACACTTCTATCGTATATTTGAATCGCGACGATGGCTCCGCCCTTGCATATCACGGGGAATTATACAATTGGTTACGAAAGGTAAGCAGGCAGAGCTTACGTTTTTGTATATTTAATTTTAGAATCTGTTATTCCTATCGTTCGTTCATTAACATAAATACTTTTCTTTAAATTAATTATGCGCTCGCGTATTAGCATGAGATAATTAACAATCACCTAAGAATAAAATTTAAATATCAAGCTGATCTCCATTCCGTCATTTTAATTTCTTTGTTTGCACATTTTTATTAAATCCAATTATAAATGATCGTATAAAATTAACGGAATAGTGAAAGTTAGTTAGTTCAATGAGAATATTTAGAATCATAGGTTTTTATTATGAATATATAAAGCAAACGCTAAGAAAATCTACTTTGATTTACTTTAACATTTAAATACCACGACAGCCTTTCATACGATCGTGTTAATAACGCGATTGTAAAAATAGAAGCAAATCTAAACATTTGCCTGTCATCATCATTGGAATTAATACTTTCAGGAACAATAAAAGTTAATGCCAATAAACGATAATCAAGCGGATTTTTTTTAACTTGAATGTGCTTAGTAGAAATGTCTTTCGGGTGATGTCGCGTAGTCACCCGAAAGACATTTCTACTATGGATTACGGTCGTGAAAGCCTATACTCAATTATTGAACGTCCTTCTTCCTAAATGTAAAGTACTGTCTTGTCTACGTTAAGCTCTAAGTTGTAGCTTTTGAATTATTTTACGAATTTAATAACCATCCTTTCCATATCTACTCTGAGTTGATTTACCTCAAAAATTGGAGTCAACATAGGTAACAATTATCGTCCCCATACATAAAGAAATTACGTGAACTGTCAATATCTAGAAGATAATTTACAAAAAGCAGGAACAGGAAGGGCCCCAAAGCGGAACCCTGTGGTACCCCCGATCGTATAAGAATTTGGTGTTTATCGAAGCTATTTGACAAGTAAGACTTCAGCCTATTCCCAATAATTCCCCTAAGTCCACATTGTTCCATCTCTTGAAGTAAAAGCTCATGGTTTACAAGATCAAAAGCCTTGGAAAAAAATGCCCTTCTCTGTTAGTTTCTTACATGTACAATTTACTTGATACAATGTAACAGCTTAAGTTTTATTTTGATCCAAGGAACTAAACTCAGAAGTACGTGAAGTGGTTAATTCCTATGAACGTAAGTGTATTATAGGAAAATATTAAACGAAACAAAAGCCGAAAATTTATGACCATTTCTACATTTAACGACAGCTTCCGTTTCGTAAATCCGATTAGATTTTGACAAGTCTATTCAATTTTATGTAAAGGAGTTACTACTTCGTGGTCCTGACGTTTCAGTGGAACGTAGAGTCAGATGCATGGCAGTGAGTAATTGCATATTGGCTCCATTTGTCATTCTGTACGGATTAACTCACTGTTACATTATGAGTGGCCTGTTTTGCATGGGTTGACAGGACGTTGGCAAGCATAAATTCCGCAAATAATATTTAACAACCGTTCCTTGGTTATTAGCAATGCGCCGCTACGAGCGTTTCTCTTTCGCTTTTACAAAATTATACTCACATATGAACCTGTCCCCCTACCTACATACCAATAACGCGGGCATGTTCTTACAAGTTGTCATTTATTATTAACGTTGAAAGATAATTGCGTTTCACATCTACGATATTTCGAACGCCATTAACATATTTATATCCTCGGCATAAACGAGTGCGGTTTCGAATTTAGATTAAATTTGCAATTCGAATATATTAGCCGCTCTATGTCTCATTGTGTAATATAATACGTTTACCTAATAGGAATTATACAACAATAATAATATTAATAAGTTTCTGTGTAATTTAATGGTCGATGGCCACAAGGAACGCTCTAACCTTGAAACTGCGGTCTGGCTATTAAATTAGTTTATGTGTGGTACTAATGGGCCGTTGCTATATCGGATTTTATGTAATACATACAACAGGATATCCAATAAATATTGTGCTTCAATATAGAACTTGTTCCATAATCATAAGCTGCAGAAGAGCTTATGATTATGGAACAAGTTTTCCTAAGAAGCGTACCTTTCAAATGCGTGTAATTAGATACACACGAGATTTTAAAAACTCGTTTCGCGAGTGCTAATATTATTTAATTCTTAGATATTATCTCTTAATATTATTATTTACAGCTCCTTTTAAATTATATTCGTTCCATTCAATATTATTTTTTCGCCACGCTACAATACACTAGCTGACAACCATAATTTCATGGCTATACAACCGTAGCAATAAAATGATCTTTACTGACTCTAAAGATATCGAATAAAAGGATGAATATTAACTTTTCAATCACAATTCGTAGTGACAGTAAATTCAGTTTCCCGCTTGTCAACCTGTCGAGGACACAATCAAACGTATTATAAGAATAATTGAAGTAAATAGCAATGATGTCTCATAAATTATCTTTCGTGACGTTTAAGTGTATTCTACCGCAGAGACCAATCGCCTATAAGCTTTCTGTGGTCAGCACGGTGACACGTCGTTAATATAGGAATATTTTTTTCTCCATGTTAGACCAGAATGAATTTTTTTTTTTCAAAAGAATCAGATGAAATTCATGTATTATGTTTTTCTGTTGGGATTAAATTCAACTTATTTCAGTTTTAGTTAGAGTTTGTGAAACACCTTGAAGTAACTACATTTTTTCTTCCTTCCACTTCTGGATAAATTAGATGTATAGCTTTTATTCAGCTGGACTTTAAGTTGACAGGACTTTACTACCAGTGATTACTTCTTTATTGGAAACTAATCAGTACTAAAGTAAAGACGATCTTGCATGTAGAACTGAATTCAATTGACGCTATTTTATTAAACTTTTTTAACCATCTGGAAGATAGATCCATAAAAAAAGCTTGGGGTAGAATCTTCGTAACTTGAAAAATAAAATAATGTATAGAGTGGTGTGATTAAATGTTTCGTCCCTTGTTGTCGGCAAATTCAATTAATTATTTAATATTTTCTTTATTTTTAACTTTAGATTAAACTTAGGAGAAGGTTGATAAAACAATAAAAAATTATAAGACCGCCAGTATATTTTTCGTTATAATATTGACCAGAACCTACCAAAGCTCCCAATCGACTTGTAACTATCGATGAAGCGCATTCTAGCTACATTTCTGCAAATCCGTAATTAGCAACTAGGTGCTTTATTTCCGTCCGAATGCATTAAATAGGTAAATAAATCCATGAATAGACGCGTACACGTTTGCACTTTGTCGGGAATATAATGCCGTAATACAATGAAGCCTAATAATAATAATAATAACGATGGCGGTCCGATTAGGTCAGGATTTAATTTCGACGCTTAGCCGAGGAAAATGTATCACACAAAACGGTAATCCGCGCGCCGCACCGTCATTGTAATACGAAACGAGCTATGAAAACAAAGCGTTCGGCTCATTCGCTCTACACCACTGTCTACCGTTTGTGTCGGTGTGCCGGGGCCCCGCTCTCACCATAGGCCGCGGCATAGCGCCAAGTCAGATATATTTGTTAAACGGGGAAAGGGCTCTTTTATAAACATTTTAATTGGTGTCCTAAATCATAGTCATTACCCCATTCGACCGCGTCCATTGTGAAGGCGCCGCGATAGTCCAACAAATGAATTCGGATTTGCACACACACACACACATACACCTACGTGCATAGAAAAGCACACAACGCTATTCTGGATTTCGAAGCTATGACGTCCTTTTACTCTTAGTAGGGTAATAATAGGTCACATTGTCGGTTTTTCCCTCTCGCGCGCGCAGTATATGTAGAAAGATCCAGTTTCCGGACAAAAAACGATTTATACTTCTGGATAAGTAATTACTTCCATTGGTGCAAAGCTAACTTAAGATTGCCTTCTAGCTAAGCAGATAGATTCAGGGAAAGCATAAAATCTGATCTGATATTTAAAAGTATTCATCAAGACAAGATTTCGGCACATTTTTGCATGCGTTTGAACCAATTCTCGAAACATTTTTTTTCACTCTGAAGGTGGTATCTCCAGAACATGGTTCTTAGAGGTTTCAACGTGGCAAAAATCGTTGTCCACGCATCTTTGACATTCGCAAACAAAGAAAAGTCGCCAGACGAGAATCAAAGTGAATACGGGCAGAACAACGTGTTTCTCCTTCAAATAATCAATTATTCGACGAGATGCGTGAAGAGCTAACATTGTCATAAAGAATAAATGATCTATTGTTTTTCCTGAGTCCATCGATGACTTCTAGCAAACACATTGTTATTTACTATTCCGCATTAGGAAGCAATCATTTCTTTTGAAGTGCTTCGTAAACGAATAACTTTGGTTGGATATGGTTCATCACAATCGTTTGTAAAAGAACAAGCGCACGCTATTCATAATCTAAACATTACTTAAAATTCTTCATTTCTAAATCATAAGATAAATCCACAAAAGACGGTAAGCCTCAAGTAGCTCTAACAATTTACTAGACGCTTTCGCATACTATCGTGTATCATGCTTTATACACGAATTTACATCCAACAATACCACGTAAAACACTTCGGATCGTCGCTTAGTTCGCTTTCGCCCTTCGCCTTCTTGTTGTTCCCATCGAAGCGATTGTCGCCCGTCCTCTCCGCATTCTACCAACCGCAGCTCTCGGATCCCGGTATTACTCATTTTGAAGCATAGTCCTTCACGAACAAAATAATGGCAGTTCTTTGATCGCGGAACGATTTTAATGCCCTGAATAATAAGGAAGGCTTAATTAAGACAGCGGCCCGTAAACAAGTAAGATTAAATATAGAATCGGTAGACGCAAAATCGCTGAATAATAAACGGAAATTTGCATAGATATTATTTCTCGAGTTACAAAATAGGATCATGTGATCGGAATACAAAAACGACCGACGAGAATGCATCGTATAATTGAAGATGTGTTTTAATTTCGAAATATAAATGATCACCTGGATCCTCCCCCGTCTTCAGATATTGGCTTGCAGCGCCGCGATCCCGCTTAATTTGGAAGTTATTACGATTCAATACGATGCGCGAGACATTACTTTTTAAGTGGTTAGGAATCGGGTAATTCTACAAAATACCCGATTCGACGTTGTTGTACCATTCCGTAATTAACGTATATTCAAATTTTAATTTTGCACGCTGCCGGTTGAAGCCGTAAATGGAAGGCGCTCTTAAATTAAACGTCTAACACTGACTCATTGACTTTCCATTAAGCGTGCTGAGGAAATCGATAGTAATTTAACTGCATTTTAACTTTCTTTCGGAGAAGTTTTATTGGAAACGTCAATTAACTAAGTAGTACCATATTTTAGCATTATACCAGTTATTAGAGGATTACTATTCGAATTTAAAAATGCGAAATGCGCGAGCAAAAAAATAATTACAAAAGTGTTTTCAAGATATTGACGAAAGTACTTAGCTGGAAATAGTTGAGGCACGAATTGCAAAATTGC